>VDFB02192055.1:9995-86524 GCA_007258455.2 Sequoia sempervirens
CACAAGTCCTAATTCTAAGCCTATAACACCATCCAGTACAATTGTCCATCCACTATATTATCCATCTACCCATAGCCTTGTAAAGGATGTGATCCAATGGCTATTAGCAAGGAATAAACCATCTCTATGTTATCAAACACCTATCTCTGAGCCTATCCAAGATCCCTCCATTAACATGCTTAGCCCTTCAAGCCCATCATTTGACCCACAATCCATTGGGCCTATTCAAGAGCCTCCTATCATGAGTCCAATTCAAAGTCCATCATATTCTCTTGATGAATATCAAGAACCCATCAAACTTACCCAAGATTATATTACATCCATTTCCATGAAACCATAACAGTTATGTCAAGAGCATTATCCTAAGCATAAGGAAACATTAACCTCTCATTCTAATCAATATCTAGGCCCTTATAATGATCCCACTCATAGCATACTTGGTCCTATTCATGATCAAGCTCCCCTCTATGATATAGATCCTACCTATGATCAAGAAGGCCATGATGATCCTCTTAGCCAACTCTATGCATTCCATGGTCAAGAGCCTATCACTTCACCTATCCATGAGCAAGAAACCTCCATTGATCATATCCACCCCCTACCTAGTCCTATCCATGATCCTGCATTATGCACTTGTCATGCTACTACACATGCCTCCCAAGCAAGCATAGAAGATCAAACAAATATCTTGGATCTTAGTGAACGTGATGTTAATCAAAATCCCAATGATCCTTCCACATCCACCATCAACTCCATTTTGAAACCATCATATCCACTTGGTCTTTCCACCCTCATTCATGAATTTTCCTCCTTAGAACCAGAACCACCATTATCCAATTTTCCTTCTCCATCCAATAATGAACTCGTGTCTAGTGTTCCACCTACACATAGTCCCATTGTCCATCACATACTCCAAAACATGAACTACAAAGGTAAAGGCTTAGGCCTTCATGAACAAGGTATTTTGGAGCCAATCCATGTCAAAGTCCCCCCACGCTCATATGGCCTTGGATATACACCCCAAGGAAACCAATCTCAAGATTTTGGTACTTCTTCCATGCATCCTAAGTCCACCTCCTTCCATCATAAGCCCTATCATACACCCAAAACATGTGTTGCCATTTCTGTTAGAGTAAAGGTTTTAATTTAATCATATTGATTAAATTACCTTTATTCCTCTCTTAAGATTTCACTTTAGTTTGCATTTTGTGACATTTAATAATTATATTAATTATTAAATGTCTACCTATTAAGGTTTCTTTTAGGGTTGCACAATATCATTTTATAAGGATTCATCATTGTAATTTATCTCTCTCTCGGATGAATACATTTTTCAGCTTTCAGAGCACCCTTGCTTGTTTGTTTCCATCTCTTCTTTCTGTGATAGGTTATTTGCATGCAAGTGATCTTCGGGGTTTGTGAAGTTGGATTTTTCAACTTCAACATGGTACCGGTGGTTTCAGCCCTTCCGCCACCTGGTGAACCCTCTGGTCACCGCCTCAGCCTGCCGTCCATTGGGAACAGCCCCCGCGGGCTTTGAAGGGAAAGCCCCGGTCATATAAAGGACCGGGGGCTACACTTAGCACCAACGACCGCCCAAAACCCCGCCCCTGGTCGTATTGGAAACCAAGGGCTCTGCCGACAGCCCAGCGCTCAGGCCTCTGGTCACCCAGCGGACCAGGGGCCCTTTTTTTTAGCCCCCAGGGCTTCTAAAGGACCTAATTGTGTTTTTTCAAGCTCTTTCAGTAAATCGGGTATAAAATGGGCGTACGATCTCCGTTTTTTTCAAACAAGATACCCTTGGAAAGTTGATTCCGGCACCAATCTGATGGTGTAGGTTTTATTTTCAGTTTTTTCCATTTTGAAACTGTTTTTCTCAGTCAAAGTCAGAACAAGATTTTTGCACTCTTGGAGCCATATCTTTTGCGTCCGGACTCCGTTTTTCGTAAACGAAGAGGCGTTGGAAAGGTGTTTTTGTTCTCCTTCTAGATCTGTCATTTATTTTTCCAGAATCTGCCCCAGGTATATTTTATTTAGTTTTTTGTGTTTTCACACATCTGTCAATTACTTGGACTTTTTGGCACCTAGAAATGATTTGTTTGCATGGGATGGATTTATTTGATCTGATTTATCAGTATTGAGGTTAGTTATTCTCAAATGTTTTAATTTGAAGAGTTATCATGGGTTTTTCTACTCACCCTTCAGTTGTTTTTCTGGAATGGGGTAATTATGAGTCATGGGCAAAGGGCATACTTACACACTATAGGTGGCTTAATATTTTGCCTTATTTGTATGATCTCATACCTGAACCAGCAACTTCAAAGGGAAAACTAGCTTGGGATATCATTAGAAATCACATAGTAGGACTTATTTTGTCTAGTGTTGATTCTGACACTGTGTGGGCTATATCGGGCATTGATTGTCCTCACTCACTTTGGACACATCTTTGGCAGATCTATGGAGACCCCAGTCTTTCTCCATTCCCAGCGGATCCTGCTTCAGATTGTCTTGTACCCATTGGTTGGAGAGAGAACACGCCCTTTGATCATGATACTTTAAAGGAACTTCAATATTTAGACACCCTTACATATTCTGATGAATCAGAGGATTGTCTCATAGTTCCTACTCTTCAGACTGAGATTATACTTGTATCAGCATCTTCTCCTATTGTTCTTGATCAGTTTGATATTGCATCTTCTTTGGCTCCTATTGATTCAGCTAAGCAGGACATCATACATCTTTCAGACATGGCTACTTGGGATTCTTATCTTGCAGGCATTTTGTCTTTGTTTGTAGAGTCCTATATTGCAGATCTGGAGGATTACTTTGAGGATTTTCAGCTCCTCTTTGTTGACAGCCATATTCTAGCTGTTAGGCCACCATCATTCGTGCTTTCAGAGGTTGTAGTTCAGGAATCTTCAGTTCATTTTGGATTTGACATCTTTTGTTTCAGTTCAAACAGAGAGATTCTTCAGCATCCTATCATGGCACACATCTTGAGACATCTTGGTTCTTCTCTTTTCATAGGGTTTCTTCGACATTGTCCTTTGGATCTGTTTCTTCCCAAGGGGAGGAATATTATATGCCGCTTCAGGATCTCTTTCTGGATTTTACATCAGGCATCTACCATTGCGATAGGAGTTTCTTCATTGTGGGGGGGCCTTCTAGTCTCTTTCTATTTCTCTTATGGAGACCATTGTATATGTACTTATATGATAGAAGTTGTCTATGGGGGGTATCATGTTATCCACCTCCTATCCTTCTTTTCTTAGTGCATTGCATGTTTCTTTATCTCTTTTTGGAGAGGATTTTTTTCCCACTGGGTTTTCTCCTTTACTCCGCTTTATAGAGATTTTTTTGTATTTGGGTACTTGATCAGGCCTTGTTGTCGGGACCCAAGTTTACTTTCTTGCATTGTAGTTACCTTTGCTTTCTTGCACATGTTTGTAACTGCACTTTTGCTCATCTTAAGGGGGGGGTGTTAGAGTAAAGGTTTTAATTTAATCATATTGATTAAATTACCTTTATTCTTCTCTTAAGATTTCATTTTAGTTTGCATTTTGTGACATTTAATAATTATATTAATTATTAAATGTCTACCTATTAGGGTTTCTTTTAGGGTTGCACAATATCCTTTTATAAGGATTCATCATTGTAATTTATCTCTCTCTCAGATGAATACATTTTTTAGCTTTCAGAGCACCCTTGCTTGTTTGTCTCCATCTCTTCTTTCTGTGACAGGTTATTTGCATGCACGTGATCTTCGGGGTCTGTGAAGTTGGCTTTCTCAACTTCAACAATTTCACCTCCATTATCTTATGAATGTCAAAAGCTTGCGCCTATACATCTTCCACCATCCACTTTGCTACCATTCCTTCCAACTCCTAATATCCCTCCATCTAATCTACCTTTGTTACTTCCAACACCTAATATCTCCATTATACAATCCCCTTATCCATCCATCCATAAATCTTCTAAAAATCCTAATCATGACCAATCAATGCACACATTGTCTAAACATAAAGCTTCAACTCATTCCACAAAACCCAAGGGATTCCAAAATAAAAATTTGGATGCCTCTACACATAAATTCAAAAATCCTAAAATTCCTAATGCCTTATCATACAATTGCAAAAAGTCAAAGCCAAGTACATCTAAAAAGCAATATAAGCCCATACCTTCAGAAAAAAGTCCAAAAACAAAACGGTTTGGGTACCTAAGCAAAAATAAATCAAGTCAAATGAGGCATCCACATCAAAATAATCCCAACCATGCACTTCCACCTCACATTCCCACTCTATTCAAAAATCTCATATTCCATCTCACAAGCAAAATAAAACTCATAAAAATATTAAGTCTATGTGGGTACGTAAAGCACTTTGTCATCCATCTTCTAAGAAAAGATCACCATTGCTTCCTACACCACCTCCACATAAAAATATTCAATGTTTATCGTGGTGTGTACAACCATTGATCATGGTTCCCTTCCATTTCACAACAATTCCACATAGCTCCATCTCCTCATCCTTCACTCATTATCCTACGTATCTCCCCCATCACCTTCCTATGGTCCATGCTTTTGGCTAAGCCTCCCATTCATCTTCCCTACATAATCCACATCATAATCTACTATTTCCTCCATAATCCACATCATAATCCATCATCCACCTACTCCATCTCCCTTTCATGTCATCCCTTACCAACATTTATGAGTATAATGATATTTGGTATGGTCCATGCGACAACATCCATATAGCGAGACTATCACCTTTCATGGAACTAGATACTTGAGTCCCTCCTATCCTTCTCCTATTCAAAAAATAAAAAAATAAAATAAAATCAAAAACATAAGAGAAATCCCTTCGTCCAATGGTGAAAACCTAGTAAACAGGTGCCCTGGATAAGTACCATGATGAAAACCTAGAAAACAGGCATCATGTGTAGGTTGATCTTTAATGTCACTTACACTTGGGGGCACAATATCTCATCTATCCAACCTATCATTTTCATGTCATACCATTTCCATCCTACCTACCATATTTAGCCATCATGCATACCTATCATATTGAGTCCACTTATCACCTTCTCCTTTTGATCTTGATGAAGACATAGGGGTAAAATGTTGAAACATGTTTTTTGGGTATCTCTTGACATACCTCATCTTTTCTAATGCAATCTTATCACCATCCTATCGATCTAAGCATTGTCATAAAAATCTTAAGTATTGTACCTAGAATGGGGCATGTTATTCCTATGCGACATAGTCTTTGGAGATCACATCCTTGCTCTCTTATGATGCATACATCCATTCCATTCACTATGACCTATCCTTTTTATCCATCCATCTATCATGAGCCTTTTATCCCTTATCCTATCACCCACCCTTTCATCCATCAATCTCATCTATCTCCTTGCACCTAGACTTGGTTTTCCCTTGTTATTGGTATCTAGCACAAAGGCTACCCAAATTGTCATCCATTGATATCTCAAAACATTTAAAAAAAAAGTCCTTAAAAAATACAAAAAAATTGAAAAAATATCCTAAAAAAATAAAAATAAAAATTCCCAAAATCCAAAAAAATAGAAACATTTAGAAAATCCAAAAAAATTAAAACATTTAGAAATCCAAAAAAATCATAACATTTCAAAAATACAAAAAAATGGAAAAAGGTCCTAAAAAGAAGACAAAAGAATCAAATAGCCAACAAAAATCTAAGCAATAAAATCAAACCAGATCACTTCTTCCAATCAATTCAACGCATCAATTCAACTCCTTCAAATCAATCTTCAATCAATCAATCCTCTAATCAAATCGCTCCAACTTAAATCATTCCAAGAAAATCAATTCCTCAATTCAATTCATCAATCACCATCCAAATCTTCAAATCATTCCAAGCAACAATCCAAACGCAATTCAATCCCTAATCCATACCAACCAAGCTAATCAATCTTTCCAAATTATCAAATCACATCCTTTGGTTTTGATCTTAGCCTTGTTGTAAACCCAATCAATTAATCAACGATTTACAACTTGATAGGGGCAATACCTTGTTTGTTTTTGTATAATTTGTGCTTGATTGCTTGCTTGCTTGTGTGTGTTATCATTTCAATTTGCATTTGCATCAAATACGAATCACTCCTAGCTAATATTTATATCTTGTATCTAGACAAGGTTGTATTACACTGGGGCACAAGACACATCATCACCTTGGTCCTTATACCTTGGTGCATAACATCTAGTGCTATATCAAACATATGATTGCTCACTTCATTGCAACATAATGTGTCATTATTCTCTTTCATTCATTTCCTATCTTGTGTCATTCATCTTATCCCTCCTTTATTGTTTCATTCATTCATTTCGACAGCATACCCGTGTTTGTCCAACCTGCCTATTCTCTCGAGGGGGCATCATCATCATTATCATATCCTATATCATCATCCCATTTCTTCATATCTTTTACATCATATTCTTATATCATCGCTTTTCTTCATTCATCTTACTCCTCACTTTCTGAAGTGGTTGGGGCATCATCTTTTTTTCCTCTATTCATACCTTAGCTTCTTTGAAATGATGTTGCTCGACATAAATCTCACCATCTCAAACATCATCTTAAAGAGGGGCAAAATGTAGACACCCAAAAGTTTCCATGTCATAACATTACCTAGTCAATACATGACCTTGTAAGACATCTTGTAATATTTTACCCTAGGTCATTACATTATCTTGCTTATCTAATTTATTCCACTTAATCACCTTCCCAATTGATTAAATAAATCTCATTTATTTAATTAATTCCCCTTCACATGTCTCAAAATAATTCAAATTAAATATTTGAATTAATCCCTCATTTAAATTACCACATTGCAACATGTGTCACATGACTATAACTCTTCACATGCACACATAATTTAAATAATTTTATTATTTAAATTATGAGATTCTCATTCACATCATATTTTTCACCCCATTCATTTTGCGTCATAGGCATCTTTTCCTCCAAAGTAAATAAAAGAATCCCACTTATTCCCTCACATCCTAATTTTAGCCTTATGTCATAACCCACTTAATGTGTGTCATAAGCACTAAAATCAACTTTTAATCCTAGCCATACACATCATTTAATTGAATTTTAATCTTGTCCATCGAATCAAATCAGCTCTTTCCTATAAATCTAGCCTTTCACAAGCCATTTGAGATCGAATATTCTTCTAGTATCCCCACTCTAGCAAAATTTCCTTCAATCTTCTCATCTATCTATCTATTTTTCCTCTACCATCTCCATCTTATTGTTATGCTACAAAAATGAGCAATCAACATCAACATATCAAATCATTCAATCCTTCAAAATCTTGCATGCTTATGTGAGGTGGAGAAGAGAAATGGAGATAAACCAAATCTAGCTTGGAGATCGATTTGCTTTGCTTTCTTGTTTTCATTTCATACTAGTTTGTGCTCTATTGTGCTTGTTAGGGTTTCATTATAATTTGTTTATGCATTTTCCCTAATATTTTTACCCTTACTATAGCTTGTACTACTTCCTTTCTAGCAACATGTTAGAACCAAAAAATTAACCTAAATTTTTCACTAGTCCTCGTTACCTCAGCATGACCATTTAAATTTACACCATTGGTACTATTCCTAAAACCATCACATTTGTATAATAAGCCTAGATTTTCCATAATAATAATCGCTTTTCTATTGAAATATTATTCAAAAATCACCCTTCCCATAATCGCTACCTTAATACATAATTTCCCCTAAGCCCGCCACTAGGAAAAACACATTTTGATGAGACTATGCCATTTCGAGGAGAATTGTATCTCAATCTCTTCGATGGGATGATGGAGCAATCTAACATAAAATGTCGAAGAGAGTACCATGTATTGGAGGGACATATTACGGAGTCTCCTCAACAGCCCGAAGAGGAACATTTTGAAGACACTTGAACTTTTGGAAGGGAGATGATATCTTGTCTCCCCAATAGACCAAAATGCAAGACACTGAAAAGAGATAATATTTCAATTATGTCAAAATATTTTGGCATTCAAGAAACAAGGAACATATCTTAGAAATAACCGATTATTATACAATAAATTGATGAGCAGCTGTCAAATCCAAGACACGACTGACGTAATGAAAATTTCGAAGAGACGCTGGATTATCGGGCTGAGTAATGTGGAAGTCCCTTCGACACTACAAAAATAGTTGGAAATAAAATATCAAAGGGAAAAGCTTGTATTGGGGGGAAACTAATGAAAGTCTCTTTGATCACTCTGATAATGAAAGGAGGAAAATCTCAGAATATAAAGAATGCGGTAAAATGGTTTTCAGAGAGACCATAAGATATGAAAGAGAAGTAATTATATGTCCCTTTGAAACTCCGAAAAGGAAACAAAGGCACAAGGATATCGAAGAGAGAATGAGATATTGGTAAGAGTGGAATTATAGTCCCTTCGACATAGTGAAAAGGTACTTCTCACCTAGTTGACATGACCGTTGAACCTTTCGAAGAGTCAACTGACATTAATACCACCATTGATTAGCAAGTTGGCTGGAATGAAATTTATGAACTAGAGTCGATTTATATGTGCCAAATCTTGATTATATTTTTCTCATAAGATCTTAGAGTGTTAATGTTTTGGAGCTAAAAATTAGAGGATGCGACATTGCTCAGTAGTGAGAAGCTTAGGGAAGGTGATACTAGTTCAAGTAAGTATCCAAGACTCAGTTGAATATTTTATCAAAATTTGTTAGAATTACAAAAGAGCTAGGGTTTTAAAAACATGGAAGGAACATAAGAAAAACCCATAGTTAAAAAACAAAAATAGAAACAAGGTCATTAAATCAACATTTAATTGAACAATGTCTGAGCTCTAGACTAAAGTCTAGGAGAGCAACATAATTAAATCCTTCAGCTAAGAAACTAGAAGATAAACACAAAAACCTAGGAGATGTATGGACTCCACAACAAGGATATGAAATATTCATATACCATTATAGAAAGAAGTATAGGCATAAACCTATGTTAAATCTATGGAGGATGAATTTAGGAAAGCTTGTGATGTCGAATGTGTTTATCAATGTGGAATTGATCAAAATATTGACCAGAATGTATAATCCCAAAACGAGGACAATTCATTCACATGATGGGTCACATTTTCTCCCCATTACTAGGGATTATATTTCTATGGATTTTCAATTGGATTCATCTATGAATATGCCACTGAGAATTAGAGATCTTTTGGAAGAATACGACACTATGGAAACAAGTTACAAAAGGTGGAAATTGCCTTTGCATAGACCTTGGGACACAAGAAATCAACTCATAAGATTTTTTAGTAATGAATGACCTTCATTTTATGTCGAATTGTTTGAAGAATATTATCAATATTCATATTACTTGGCTGGACAAGTTTTAGGAATATATGTTCCTGTTGAGATAGCTATAGCTCCCATGATCCTAGCAGCTGACATTCAAAACCAAGATGAAATACCATTCAATTATGCAGAATACTTGGCAAAAGTTATGAACATGTCACTTGTTTCTATAAAAAATAATAGTGATGCAATAAATTTTATACAGTATTCTTAGCTTATGCATATGACTTTATATGAAGGTCAATTCATGGGGATTTGGGGTGAAGAACTAAGAATCAAGGACTTGGATGAGGATGAAAACATAAGACTAGTACACATGTGGACTTCAATTTGGGATAGTAGATATTGGAGGTCCCATTAATTGTACTTTGAAGAATACTTTGTGAAGCCCTTGTACAAATTGTTTGGCCATCCTTGTGATTACAACCTGTCCCCAAAAATACAAAAAAATCTTAGACCCAAGGAGAAGAACCCAAAGGGAAAAGTGAACCACAATTGGGGGGATTGGTACACATATGATGACTGTACTATGATAAGGATGTATGGGTTCGAAGCAACTCCATTCGTTCTACCCAAAATAATTCCTAATAGAATTGCTCATTTAAAAATAGTGAGGCAGTTGGATTATTCAGATTATATGCATCTTAAAAGTTATGGAAAACAATCCCCCATTCCCAAGACCTTATGTTTCACTGATTTTACTATTGTTTCTAAGAAGGGGTATGATTCTATTGGAAACAAGTTAGATCACTGCAACATGCCACAAGGAAATAAGAGAGAAAAAAATGATCCTGAGCACTTCATTCACAATACTAAAATGACAGAAATTGAAAAAATATGAACATGAATTCTTTGTTGATGATGTGATCAAGAATTGTGATGAATCTCAAGTAGCAAAAAGGAGAGATGCATACAATAGGGTAATGATGGTAGAGGTGTGGAAAAGGAATCATAGTTCATCATACACAAAGCATTTCCATGAAATACAAGACCCTCTAGAGAGAGTTGAGAAATTAATCATGAATGAAGATGATTTGAAAAAGGATGTGCCTCTCATAGCCTTTGAGAGGAGAAGAGAAACTTGTTCTAGGAAACAAGCTGAAAAATATAATGCCTCTAAGTCATTCATCACCACAACCCACTCCATATGTTAGCTTCTCGGTAGACACTCCCATTACATGGGAAGATGACATTGAAGAGGAGGATGAAGTCGCACAAGTAAATGCTCCTATCATCCCACAATATGAATTACCACCGGAGAGGAGTGTTGTCTCATTTGAAGTTTCTGAAAAACTTTTTGATGATGTAAGGCATTGGGCCAATTTAGAATTTCCTTTAGATAATGTTTTTGTTCAAACCCCAGAGTTTAGACCATTCATTTATGAGTATAAGGGGAAAATGATAAGAGAAAAGATGAAAGAAATTAGTATAGAGTAGGAGGATGATGCCCTGAAAGAAATACAAAATGAGGTTGACAAAGAAATGGATAACACCACTCCTGAAAGAGGATGATAATTGCTATAGGAGGCTAGGGTTATGCTTCTCCCAGGATGGGACACCAGTTTAGTCATAGTTCTTGATAGTTTCAAAAGAAGGGAATTTTTTTTTACAATTGACAGATGAGGCTACTGATAAAATTTATGCCAGTTTAGGCTATAATCTAGATAATTCCACTTTACAAATTTGGGCTCTATACCCACTAGGGAAGAGGCCCACACTTATTGATGACCCTAATCAAGTCATTGGTTGCCTTTTGGTATAGTAAGTAGGAAATACAAATACTATTGAAATAGTTGAATTGAATATTAATGTTGCTAAATTCAACAAAGCACAAATTGAAAAACTGATAAGAGATAATAAGAAGATTTCTTCCAAGAATGAGAGGTTAAAACAAGAAGTGACTAATTATAGAGAGAAACTACCTTTTCCTCAGGGCACGTTTTATCCGTTGGTGGATTGTGAAAGAAAGGCACTTGAAACCATGTCTGAGACCACATACTGGAAGCAAAATAATGAAATGATTCAACAAAAATATGAGGAATTAGGAAAAAGGTTGAAGATCACTAAGTTTGAAATAGCTTCAAAATTGATAAAGAAGAGATTTGAAAAGGTGCTTAAAAGAGCTGATAAAGTCTGGACGATCCATTGCAAGACATTTGTAGCTTATAAGGAACATAATAGATTACACCTTATATTGAAAGAAGTAAAGAACAAATAGAGGCCAAGGAGAATTTTGGTGAACAAGTGTTCCAGGAATATAAAGAATTAACGGATATGCATGATAAGTATTTGATATAGGAGCATCTGGGTCCACAGGTGATCCTGCATCGCCCAAAAACATTTTTTTTTGTTTTCTTCAGTTTTGGTGTGTTGTGGTCTTTTCACACATCTCTTTGCATTGGAAAATCTCTCATGTGATTTAATTTTCAAAATTTGAGTTTTTGCTCTATCGCAGTTTTAAGGCTCCCACAAGCAATTTTACGGAAACAATTGTTTCTACAAATCTATAAGAGTTGGGTTGAAATCCTTCGGAAGATATATCATTGGATGAGTTTTGCATAATGTGGTGAAATTTTTGAGACCAAATTCCTCATGGATATGGAGAATTTAAAATCAGAAATTTTTTCTTAGATGGCCACAAAAACAATTAATTTTTGAGATTTTTAAATGTTGGAGAAAAATCCTTTAGAGGTAATCATCTTGATGATATATTATTCATATCTGGACAAAATTTCATTTGAATATGAGCTTTTGGATAAGAGTTATGCAAAAATTCAATTTTCGGCACCTGTTGTGCAGCATCGAAGTCACATGCTTGAATTTTCTTTTCAAATTATTTATGTAGTCTTAGAAGGTAAAACAAGAAATGATATTTATTTCTTTTAGCTATTACAAAGAAATTTAGAGCTGAAAAAATGGATATCGTCATTAATTTGAAGGCATAGGGGTATGGATTGGTAAGAGACAAGTATTTTTGACTTTATTAATTAAAAAAATCTGTTTAGACCTCCTTTTGGGGGGCATCTTCACAAAAACGTGAGAGCAGGTTTGAATGTTGAACATAGAAGATTCCAACAAAAATTTAAATTATTAAAATGTATATTTTATTGAGGGAGTGGGACGCCACTTTGGGTGAGCATTTAATTACTTTTTTAATTTAGATTTCAAAAAAAGTTTTAAAAAAGGAGGAGAGAGGGAGAGTAGGGTGGCTATAGGGAAGTAAGGTGGAGATGAGGACAACAACAAGGATGTTTTGGAGAGCAGATTTTCAAATCTTGCAGGAAGTAGAGATGAAGACCGAGTTTGAGGACAAGTGAGAGAGAATGGCCATGGAGAGACAAAATTTGTGAAAAAAAATATTTGTTGATCATATTATTGAATAAATATTGTAATTGTTTCAACATGGTTGCACATCATTTTCAGATTTGAATGTAGTTGATTTTCTTTTTTCAACTTCTGTGTTTTGTGAGTTTGTGGATGGTTATGTGTTTTTATTTGCATTAGTATTACACTATACTAATGGAAGAACTTAGTGATTTCAACCAATCTTTGAGTATGGCTCTACTAAATTTATTTGATGATGAAGGGGAGTTAAAAGAACATGAGATATGGAAGGATAAACTCACTCAATATTTACCAATGTCCCTTGATGCAATGAACAATGAAGAAAAGGTGATAAAAAAGGTGCGCATACAATTGGAACGGATTTTTACTATAGAATTCGCTATGAAAGATATCATTAGCAATGCCAATAGTTATGCTAAAACAACATATATTGAGTACTTATCTAAGGTTAATCTATTTATTGATTGAACAACATGAGAATCTGAGGCTATCGAAGTCTCACAACATCTAACGCATTATCATGGAGTATGGATCTTGGGCAGATCTTTGGTGATCACAAGTACCTAATGAAGACTAACGGACTATGGTGCATCACGGATTGTTGCGTATTTCTTTGGTTATTTCTTGTTTATGTCTAATACAATTGTTAAGGTTTTAGAAACAACACAAAATTTGATGTAATGGCTTGAAGCTTGTAGCTTCACATATATAACGGAAACCAAAGCCAAATTTTTGGATATATCAAATAAAATCATCAATAGAATAGCAACAATATTAGCATTTCCATAACATAGACGACTTTTGATATACAATGTATCATCTTTTGAAGTAATACAAATGGAGAAGAAGAATTAAAATGGTGTTCCAATTCTGGTGTCAATTGTTTGTTGAGCTAATTGATAAATATTATTTGGTTGTCTCCAAGGTTGATGTTTCCTTATTATTTAAATTGGTGTAGCAAGTATATATTCAATTTATCAAGGCAAGTTTTATGTTCTTGTGTGGTTCAGTTAACTAGCTCCTTCGAGTAAGGATTGAATTCTTTTAATTAAATCACAGTGAACCAAAAAGTTCATTTGGATCGATAAGAAGAACTTGATAATTGCATTCTTGCATGTTTATGCTAGTCATAAACTTCTAAAAGTGCCAAGTAGTTCGAACTATATCTAGGAATAGGACACATCCATCATACAAATCTTGACTCCATTAACCCAATAGAATTAGGCACTAGTCATACGCATTTCATTACAAAATTTCATAAAATATTATTCATACATTCACATTTCAAATTTCAGCACTAGGAGTAGGAGTAGCTATTAATTTTTCATCTATTCCACATTTTATGCCACTGTGGGTAGATCCCTAAATTCACTTAGTTACCCAATTTTTAAATTTACATTAGTTATCAAGGTTCGCCTGCCTAGGTCTAGCAAAGCCTAAAGTGTAGGGGGTTCCCAACCATATCAATTAACCCTATTCGTTAGCAAAAAATGCTACCAAAGAGCTTGGCATCCTCTTAAGGTTTACAACCTGCATTTTTGAGACCTAACTCAACACATGATCTTAAGGTAAACTTCATGTTAACTCATACATAAAGTGTCTAATAGAAAAATCACACAAGTTTAAGCTCTAACACTACATTGAGAGTGTGTAAGTTTGACATGTAACCTTATTGATATAAGTATTCAATGATCTCATAGACAATATAAAATAAAAGGATATCTCCCACACTAGATTACCTCAAACATTTATGACCAATGGAACATGGCTAAACCCTACCAATATTTAGCATCCTTTACTATTGTATCAATTGTTGATGTCCCTTACATCATTCTTCATCATGTGGTTGATCCATCTCCCTATAGATAAATTGAGTTGATCACTTGTTCTTCCATGTCACTTTCTTTGGGATAGACAATTACAATATCCCTCTTGTGCACATGTATGACTGTGATTTTGGGATGTTAAGCTAACTCAATTATATTTGACCAATGGTGCAAAGGGAGGTTGTAATTATGCACTATCGTCCTTTGAGGGTTATACCCACTATAGGATGAGAACACAATTGGATAGTGTTGTTACCAAAAGCTTTGAGATTTGACATTACAAGGGATGGACACAACCATGAGATCTTCTAGGTCATTATTTAATTGTGTGAATAGTGTAGCTCTTGATTGATTATAAAATTATCTCTTAAAGTTATAATATCTAGTCATTTGGTCACATCATCTTGCTTGTGGGTCCCTCTATGTCATCCTCTTATTATGACATCTAGCTTACACCATCTCCTTTTTGCATGCACACAATAATTAATCCTAGGAATACCTCCTGATGAGCCATCCTCTATTCACCAATAGCACAACTTTAATTTAAACTCCAAAAGGATCTTACTTTTCTTACAAAATTTATTAGATAATTTTTATTAAATGATTGGTACAACATTGTGAGTATTGAATTGTAGTATTTTCCATTGTAGCACCTTTTTAGCATAATTATTTAGTGTTCTTGGAATTTAAATAAACAAATAGTGATGGGCCTACGATAGGATACCATAGAAAACTTGATCCAATGGTGCAATAGAGCATTGATAATACATTTACCACATCCTTGGGATTGCACCAATTATTGGATGGATATTTTTTCGCATTGTAATCTAGATTTTGCTAAGCTTTGACAAATTATAAGGACGCTTTTCCTACCACATTGCACCCAATGATATCATTAAACAAAGTGCTCAAGTTATAAAAAAATATGATTGAAGAGACTATCCAAATATTGATTTGTAAAGCTTAAACCATTGGTGCATCAAGCCCTTGATAGTATGACTAAAGATGCTTGCAATTTGTGCTTATCATTCAATCCAAAAAAATCAACAATGTGGAAATTTTTTAGTTATCCATCTAAGAGTGATAAAATTAGACATTCAAACTTATAGAGGAATGATAATTACAAGTCCATTTGCATGACTAGTAATTTCTTTCTTGTTTGTTCCTTTTAGTCTAGTCTTAACTTAGGTATATGGCATACTTAGAAAACTATTTGTTCTCATGAATTATTAATATCTCATGAAATTAGATATGTATAGATTGAACTTGAGATTAATGTTAATATTTTAAGTCATTCAAGTGCTTCTAAAACTCATAAAATCACATTAAAGAATCTTGGAGATAGTATCTTTTAAATTAAGGAAATAAATCTGTTTTTCTTGTGGAAAAATACATAATTGGTGCTAAAAGGAGGGATCAAAACTTAAACCCAAAGGAACTATGATGAGAATTAAATCAGTTGAAAATAATTCAAAACTTCATAAATCCTCGACAACAAAAGAACAAGTGTTGATAAAGAAAAATTGAAATCTATGTGCGACCAATCCTCAAATATTTCACCAAGGTATATGACACATCCTTTCAACTCTTAAGATTTATTGTCTCCATTTACCAACCTTGCCCAAATTTAATTATTGATCTCCAAATTAGTTCTACATCACTAAGCCTTGTAATTACACTCATTTCTCAGTGTATCATATAATTAGTAGTCTATCTTAGTTTACTTAACAAAACAAAATAATATTATACATATTTCATAACCCATAACATGTAATATAATAGTATATTATATTGTATAGTAAAATTATAGTCTAAAGAATGATAAATAAGTTTTCCATAAATTTTATTAAATAGTAAGAGGGTGTGTGTAGAATAAACTACTCAAATTAAAATATTACTATATATTGTATTATTTTTATATAATATAGCATTTATATATTTATTTAAAATGCAATTATATGTGTTAATTAGAACAAGCTTTTGAATTAAACCATATATGCTTTTCAATCAACGTTTCTTTAGTGATCCATCATTACAAACAAGTATATGTGTGTTTAATTAATGATATTATAATTATATTTTCAAAAACAAAAAATATTTCAACAATTTATTGAATTCAATACAATCTAGGAGAAATTATTTTATGGACCAAACATAAATATCATATTTTATAGTTAATTGTGTCATGATATTGTATAATTTCATATATTATAGATTTCCAAGACAATGGAAATGGAATGGGGTGGGTATGGAAACAAAAAGAAACACAATTTTTTTTTGTCATCTTTACCATTATCAAAAACATTTGGAAGTTTAGATGTTTGGTTGTCTTATTATACTCTTTTTTCTCTAACAGTTTGAAGTTCAAACCATTTGTTCCAATTTTCTAATCCAAAATAGTTTCCTCTTTCAAAGATGAGGACACCACCAACAATGATTCCTTTAGGTCAAAGGTCTTCTCTCTTAGCTCAAGGGAAAAGTTCTAACCTTCATGGTCACAACACAACTGAGATTATATTCTCCAAGTTGTTTTAGCTATCAACAATACAACTTGACTCTGTCCAACACAATTTGAGACTTCTATTTCAGGTGATTTTTCATAGTTTTTTTAGTGACCCATCATCAAAAACAAGTATGTGTATGTTTAATTAATGATATAATAATTATATTTCTAAGAACAAAAAATATTTCAACAACAATTTATTAAATTCGATATGATCTAGAAGAAATTATTTTATATACCAAACATAAATATCATATTTTATAGTTAATTATGCCATGCTATTGTATAATTTCATATATTGTAGATTTCCAAGACAAGAGAAATAGAATAGGGTGGGTATGAAAGCAAAAAAACAACGTAAAAATTTTGTGCTCCCTTACCATTATCAAAAACATTTGTAAGTTTAGATGTTTGATTGTCTTGTCACACTCCTTTTTTCTTTGAAGTTCAAACCATTTGCTACAGTCTTCCAACCCAAATAGCATTCATAGTTTTGTCTTTAAAAGATCAGGACACCACCAACAATGACACATTTAGGCTGAAGGTCTTCTCTCTCAACTCAAGGAAAAGGTCTAACCTTCATGGTCATAAAATCAGATTATATTCTCCAACCTTCTTCATCTATCAAGAGTATAACTTGACTCTATCTAACATGGTTTGTGAGTTCTATTTCAAGCAATTGTTCATATTTTCTATAGAGTTTTCATCTTCAGTAGATATTATCTTGATTTGATTGGGACTTGTTTGACCTTGTTGCCTTTTGCAACTGTGTATTTGAGCTATTATTTTTATGCATTCCTAGTAGTTGAGAATGTCTTGCTAGTTCGTCTGAGTGAGCTTTGATTGTATTATTGTTTTGCTTCATCCATTAAAAAAGTAATGTTGATACATTTTCCATATTTGAGTAATATTAAAAATTCAAATATAATTTGAACATTTAACATTATTAATTATATGTTAAAACATACTATGTTATAAATAAAATCATAAATCTATTATAATGAATATTATTGGAAACCTAATATTAATTTATGTTGATAAAGATAAATGTCAACTAAAGGTAAATGCTAAAGTAATTTTATTTCTTATTTTTTGTTTACATGGAAGGTAGCAAAGATGGTGTAAGTGACAAAATATTAGTGGAAGGACTAATTTTTTTGAGGAGTTATACTAGAAATTGAAGGAGGTAGTACATTTAAAATAGAGTTGTTGCACCTTGTGGGAGGGTTGTGACCATCACAAGAGTTGTGCTTCTTGTGAGAGGTTTGTGACCTTCACAAGAGTTGTGCCCCTTGTGAGAGGGTTGTGCCCCAAATATGGGCCTTGAGGGCACATCCAAATTTAATTCACAATACCATTTTTATTTTCTTTAGATGCTAGCATACAAATTCATTCCTCATTAGATGTAAATAAATGAATAGTTCTTTCCTTCAAACTTATGATTCAATTTCTTAACAATGGTAGTGTTTGATTAAATTTGAAACATAGATTTAATTAAGATTTTTTAATACATACATAGACATATATGCATGTATGTGTATATGTAAAATATTTTAAAATTATTTACTTATATATTTATAAAAATATTTATATGTGTGTATATACATACATACATACATATAAAGCGTATGATTCCATTCTCAACAAGAATAATGTTTAACTAAATATGACATATAGATTGTATAAATATTTTTTATGTGTGAATTAATATGCTAGTGAGAAAACTTAATAAGTAACCAATTTTTTTCTATATATTTTATTTAGAAATACCTAACAGCTAACCACATAGAATTTAGAAGTCTAAAATTACATAATATTAGTATTTATTTAAAAGGAAATAAAAAATATATCCAAATACAAGATGGAATTTCTCCAAAGAGATATTACAAAGGTAGTATTTATAAGAAGTACTTTTCAATTTTACGATAAGAAATCAACCAAGACCTAATGTCATAGTGCTAACCACAAAACTATTCAAGACTAGAGTAAGATAAATAATTTTATTCTTATTATTCAAGAGAGAAAATGCATGAAAGAAAATGGAATACAAGAGAATGAGAAAAAATAAATCTAGGTGAATGCATATATAATAGATGCAAAGGAGGAAGGTAGAACACTCACCCACAAGTAAGTGTAACTCATAGGATATAAATAAACCTCAATATTAAAAAAGGGGAAGGTGTAGCTCCTATGGAAGGGAGAGAAACCCATCACCCCCACTCACTATTATTAACCATAAGTAATCCTAAATAGACAAGCTAAACTAGTTGTAGGAAAATACCTAATAAACTAATGAAAAGGAAAAAAAATATACCAACACTAGAATAACAATGGAAAATGAAAAACTAACCCATGTGGAATAGAGGATGCACTCATCTAAGAAAAACCTACTAAGAAAACTTTACCTCGAGTGCATATAAAGAATACAACCAAGAAAATAGAGGCAAGAGAACCATAGAACCCTCCTTGGTAGAATAGCTTCTCAATATCACTAGAAAATTAATACATCCATATATAAGAGAGATAATGTACTTGTATATGTTCTTATAATGAATTTTGAAGTAGGTCCTGCATTTTCCCCTTAGAAGAAGAAAACCTCATGTAGAAAGTCTACTAAATTCCCACTCTAAAGGTGTAATGAAGGGTAGGAACAAGATGAATATCTCTAAAAAATGCACACATATCTCTATGTCAATGGAAGTGTAGAATCGTAAATTGTCACCCATGAGAATTTCACCTTATGTTTTGGCCCCCTTTAATTATTAGACCTAATTGAGTATTTAATTTCCTAAATTATGCATTATATGGCCTATTTTTGACAATTTTTGAGGAATTACAATTGGAAATCAATTTCATTTATCCAATACATTGCCCCTAACACAAACTATTCTAGAAAATAGGTCCAAGACACTCGTGCCCTAGGCATTAGTGTCCTATTTTCCCTCCAAATTCAAATATCTCAATGCTAAAAATTTAATATTTGTAATTCAATTGTCTAAATTTGGCCATCAAGATTTAATTTTTGGGAAATCGAATAAATGCCTATAAATACCTAGTTATTGTATTATTTCAAATCTATCTAGCACCGAGTAGAAAAATATTGGTAAAATTATGATCAAGAGCATTATTAAGCAAGTTAGGAGTAGCATTTCAAAGCTTCATTATAGAAATTCAAGATCCTAACATCATGTCCAATTCTATGTGAGTTTATGTGTGTTCATATTATCATAGTTTTGTGAAGGCTAACACTTTTTTAGGTCTCCAAATCATTCAAGCAATCAAGAATTCAAGCATTCAAGCAAGCAAGATCAAGGCCTTGAGTTGATGTGCATGACTTCCATCCTTTAATGAAGCCATTGAAGGGTGGTGAGTTGCAACACTTTGTGATTTCATCATTCCTTCCTATTCATTATCCATTTATCATTGATATTGCCATTGTGGAAGTGGAAACACTTACATGGGGTTTGATTGAGGCAAGCCTCTAAAATGGTCCAATATTTTTTTCTTTGTGAATGTGCAGATTTCAAGTTGAAGAATATTGAAGAGTTGTTGAAGAAAAATTATTTATTGTTGCATTTGTTGGCATACCCCTTATTAAGCCACATAAACTCAGTTACAAAAATATCTAGTTGTGTTTTGACAGATCCAAAGGTAGGAATCTAAAGCTCAAATCCAACATCAAAGGACCTCAAAAATAGATCTAGAAAATCATACAAGGACACTCACACCCTAGGTGTGAGTGTCCTCCAAAATCAGGCTCAAATTTGAACCACAGGTGCACAATGTTTTGCTTTGTCCTCAATTATCTAAATTTTCCTATGAATTTCTATGTTTTTTGTATTCACAATAGAATAGAAAATTGCATGATTATCCTAGTTAGATCATTGCATTTCATCATTAGGACATTTCCAGATTTGGTCAAGGGTTGTTTGACTCACCTATTAGGCTATAAGTCAATGACATACCTTTTCCAAATACATCAAACCCTCACTACCCATCCAAAATCTATAATAAATGAATGAACACATTTTTAAAAAGTGTTTAAACCCTAGGGTCAAATCTTAGGGCTTAACTTTTTCTATGTTTTAGTAAACATATCACATCAAATTAAAACGAGAAGGTATTTGGGTCTTCAGTAACCAATCCATAGAAAATGGGTAATGTTGAAGGGGGTATGTTCTCAAGAGTAGCAAACCTTTATTGGTTTGTTATTAAAAACTCAAATATCACATGTTTTGTTGGATTTTCCATTGCTTCCTTAGCCATTGTGTTAAAATTCCTTCTAGAAGTATCATTTATGTCTAGAGTAGCTACTAGTGTAAGGGGTAGTTTTCTTTGTTAATTCCCCCAATATGTTCTCAATTTGCACCAATTCCTTCAAATTCTTCATGAATTTAGGGTGGAAATCTTACCAAAGTTTCACTTTACCTCTACATACAATAGTTCTTTGATCTTTAATTGGAGGTCCTTCCACACTGTAATGAATAGTTATTTGTTGATTTGATAATATTTATTGGTCCTACTAATGAAACAAAATCTTACTAATCTATGAAAGCTTTGAAAATAATTTTAAACATAAATAAGAATTTTAAACTTAGCACCATCCTTGATAATGAAGGAAAAAATGTAGAGCTTCCTCCAATGTCTAATTAATTGCTATAGATGATCAGAAACACAACTTAATGGACATGAAGATCCCTCATATTAAGCAGTTCATTGTTCATAGGGAGGCTTCATTGAATCATCAACCAGGGAGTCATAGAATTTAGATGATGTTAGCAACATATATGCATTCAATAATTTTAAACGCCTTATATCAACTGAGTATAGGTAAATTAAACATAGATAAATGCATTAAAATCTTTTGACTAAAATTGACTTGTATCTCCAAAACAGGGTAAGCGGATACAAGGAACTACTTAATTATTATGGGTGTTTAATGCTTATGATTGTAACTTAATAACTATTATGCTTATGATTATAACTCGGTAAATTTTATGTTGTGTGCAGCCTAATCTAACTAACCTCCGAAGTATGAACAAAATATCAGCTAAAGATTTCCAATTTGGAAATTATAATACTTCATTCATAATAGCATAAACTAAAAACTATGAAATTAAACTTGGAATGTACAATCTAATTTATTGACTACAATAATGTGGCTCTGCATTACCTCAAGTGGCCCTTGGTTGAGTTGTTGCATCCATAAAATCTTCTTTAATTACTCACTTAGGAAAACATGCTACCGAAATATCTTCTCTTTATTGCATTCCAAGCATACACAAAGTTGTTGAATGGAGTCTAATAAAAAATCTTATTCAATATAATACATGTAAGATCTAGATAGCCTTCTCAATAGGGGACCTTGCTATATAGGGTTTGCGAGAGTCCATTTATTTGTCAACTGTAAAAAAACTTAAAATCATATGTCAACACTCCAATAGGAACACAAAGAGGAATAGGTTTTCTAAAACATAAATAATTAACAAAATAAAAGTACAAAAGTTGAATAAGGACTCTATACTTAATTAAGACTAACCATTATAACTAAAAATATATCCAAACAAAGCAGTTCATGTTATAACTCTTATTCCTCATTGGAGCATACTCCTTTCTCCTTCATGAATTATTAAAGATAGGAGTGATACTTGGTCATCCATTATCTTTTCCTTAAATGGCCACCTCCATCTTCTTTTGAAAGTGTGATCATGTTGTAGCAGATTAACTCCTCCTCTACATCAAACTTCCATCCTTCTATTGCAGGTTGAGAAGCCTTTTTCTACAAGTTGATAGGTTCTTTACCATAAGGTTTAGTCCTTATTTCTTAAAGGAATTTTCATTGCAAACAACTATGATTGAACATGAAATTCTACTAAACTCACAAACATTTGTTGTTCATACATACACTTATTAATATAACATATATCAACTTCACATGCTTTAAAATGCTTAAAGGATATAAAGAGGTATGGTAATTTCTTTCTGAGTTTAGTAGAAAATAAGATAAAATTATGTAGCTAAAGCAAGGAAATAGGAAATTCTTTTGACTCATCATAAACATTCATGAGTTGACCTATCCAAATTATTTATCATCATCTGCAATAGTAACAGATTCATGTCATTCTAGATATCATCATACACCCATGGTCCCTATTCTTGATTTACATATGGTATCTTACCCATCTTATTAGCATTTGTCACACATCAGCCTTGGCTTAGAGATCTTTGAGCATCATTCGAAGGTATCATTGGCATCATTTTAGCCTTTGGATTATGTGCATTATTTAGAGACATTAATCTTACTGTAACAACCATCTCCTTATTACAAAGAAATTACCATGAATTATTTACCAAGTAGTTAATTACTAACAAAATAGGTAAAATGAGGTATACAATTTTTCTTTGAAAAATGGAATATGCATCTTCATAACTATTTTCACAAAGATATAACAAATCATCTAAACATTCTTTTCAAACTGAAAAGAGTAAACATATTTTCCTTTTTACATTTCAACTTCAATGATTTCATTCAAATAAGATAAAATGATAGCTTAGAGTAGCAAGTTCAGAGATCCCATATCTAGATACTTTTTGTCTTCCAAGACTCAATATGCCATCTATAAGAGGGAGAGCATCACCTAAGTGTTTTACTTAAAACCACGAATCAACAGTCCCTCACACACCTTCTTTACTAGAAGTGGCCCTGCCGTTCAATGGAGGTTAGAGTTAAGAACCCTCTTAGTTTTTTCATCTGAGCTCCGGTGTTGTGCCCTACTTAATTAATACCGTCATACAACTATGGATGCCTTGCAACTATGTAAGACAACTTTTATTAGTTAGTCCTCTTGGCATTCACTTGCCAACACAGATAATTAACGTGACCCAATTGGTCACAAGGTAGTTAAGAAACTTCATACACATAATCCCTCCCCTCCCCCCACCCCATTTGGGTGGTTTTCCACTTAGTATGATACCCTAGAAGGCTTAACTACTCAAGACCAAGAGGTAAGGTCTCCATTGCAAGAAACTATCACATTCAAAAAATATTTCCAAAAAGAAAACAAGAAAATTCATTCTTTAATAAAAGCATTCTTAGTAAAAATAGCCTCAAGCTGAGCTTAAGGCTCTTTTCCTTTCCTTTACTCATAGGCTTACTAGCCTCAGTTAAAAACCCTCAAGAAACAGTAATATGGCATATTTCAATCTCTTGTTCATTCAAGAGCTCTAATTGCAATCATTTACATACATCTAAGGCTCTTAGTTGACAAGATAAAAATAAATTCTTATTCAATAAATGGTTGCATTCATATTTCAGTTGCAGAAAAATATTTAAAGGATTTTTAAGAATGAAATCCCTATTAGAATTAAAGAATCAAACCTCTCAAGGAATCCACAACAAGAAACTGCTTCAACATGGTAGCTTATAAGAGAATAATAAAGAATTACGCAAGAGAGAACATGCAGCCATATCTGCCCTTTATTGGCTTTATTTAACCTTTCACCATCTTTCTTGAATAAGGAAAGTACATAGTAAAATAAAAGAATAGAAACATGCCTACTCGCTAGCTTGACTAAAATGGCCTCCTCCAAAACTTACTACTCAAACTTAACGAGTTATTGTTTCTATGCTCCTTTCCCACAATAGTTATTTCTTATTCTCTTATCTTTGTTCCTCAAAATGCAACACAATTGGAAGTACCTCTACATGTGTTTTCTCCTCTCTTTTATATCTAAACCCCAAAACTCTCTTTGAAAGAAGCTCTCTTCTAATATTTTTTTACCAATTTGATATCCTTTACTTCCATTTTTGCCACCCAAAAGAATCCACAAAATTGAGCTACCCAATTTTTATATTTCTCGGCCACTCTCTGCCCAAGAAATTAACCCAAAAATGGTTGCTGAGATATTCCAAATTTTATAAAATATATATTTAAAATAATATTCAAAACTAATAATATCTTATGCATGGTTGATGATGTTAATCGATACGTCGTTGCACTGGTCTATTCGCCATACTATAACAAACTCATAGATGATAAAAATGATCAACATCCACTTGCAATACGATATTTATAATCATCACAAAATAGCATTTATAGAACAATGCTTAATACATATATATATATATATGCATGTGCTATTTTCTTCGATAATAAACCTATGTATGCATATATTTATCTATATGTACACATGAATGTATATTTATGTATGTCGACGCGTATCTTCACCTATGTATGTACACATGCATCCATATACACATATATACGTATATGTATACATTTCCTTACCAATTCTCACTCATATATATATTCACTTATATATAAAAATAAGAGAGTTATTAAACCCTAATATAGCCACACCTAACAAAACAAATGAACATGACTCAACTTCCTTAGGTTGACTTACCTCCAAGCACGTTAATGACACTGATAGATTCTTTTAGACTTATGAAATCAATAGTTGACCAATGCTAAGCTCATAGAGCATTTCTAGAGGATTCATAACTTTACCCTTCTCCCAAGTGATACTTCCCCTCTCTCTTCTTTGGAGGTGTTCAAATTGTTCCTACAATCTCACTCAAGAAAACAAACAAGTAGTTAGCCTGTAAACTATTACATCATCTTCCTATCATTGCATTTTCATTAATATTTTAATTAAATAAAATAGAATCTTTTTATAGTATTTTATCACATTCATAGTATCAAGTACCCATCAACATTCCATTTAAAAATAGTAACATATCATTGCATAATTCCATAATTATATATATAACTCTCAAGATCTCATTATTCATAGCAATAATTACCATAAAGTAAAAAGTAGTTTTTAGAAATCTGGGATGGGATGTTGAGAATCATCATCCCCGATGATGTAAAGATTTATAACATATACCAAGAAAAAAAGTCTTAATTTCAATTTTCAAATTCACACATAAGATGAGGAAATCTTTGTTTTATCTCCTAGTAGTCCTCCCAAGTGGCTGTTCCCTCAGCATACTGGTCCCACTTGACCTTGCACTAAATCACTTCTTTGTTGTGTTGCACTGAATCACTTCTTTGTTGCATAGGAAAAACCTACACATTGTAAGTAAGTTAAGGTAGCGAAACAATTTCCTACACTAATCTCGAGAGGAGAAAAATACAAAACTTTACAGATCTTTAACAGTTACAAAAACTTAAATATAAATAAACACAAATATCATGCATACCACAACACAATGATTTACGTGGGGGAAACCCTTTCGGGAGAAAAAACCCACACTCCAAAAACTACCCAATATATTATTCAAAAATCAAAAGACTACAATATACTTGCAGAGTAAGCTTCTCACAGGAGTATCACCACTAGAGATCAAGAGACAACACAACCACTATCAGACTCCAATAATACACCCCCATCTACATACATCTCAACCGCTTATAACAATCCTTTTTGGAACCTTTGAGAATTAGGGTTTTACAAGGTCATTTTTTATTTGACATGTTAACGAATAAACCTTAACGTGTTAGCCAAAAAAAACCTTGACTTGTTAGTGGAAAAAAAAACCTTGACGTGTCAATGGAAAAAAAACCTTTTACGTGTCAGTGGGAAAACCTTGATGTGTCAACAAAAAAAAAAATTGTTGTCGTATATAATTGCAAGGTTGAGACACATTTTCGAACAAATATCCCACTTGTTGAACACCTTGAAAGAGCAACATGAGAGTATAACCATCATCTCTTTAATTTCTAGGGGCAAAAAGCCCCATAGTCTCTAAACACCATATGAAATTCTCTATGCTCACAGGCTTAGTTAAAGAATCAACAACATTCATCAAAATATCTACCTTAACTAGCTTCACCCTACGATCTTCAACCATATCTCTAATAAAATGATATTGTACATCAATGTTCTTGGTCATGGCATGAAATTTCAAGTTGTTGGCTAGACATATCACACTCTAATTGTCGCAATAAATTGTCAATGCACCTTGTTTTATTTCAATATTTGAACACAGTCTCTTAAGCCAAATGGATTCTTTACAAGCATGAGTAGTTGCCATATAATTTACTTTAGTAGTAGAAAAAGCAACCACAACCTATCGCTTACTCATCAAACTAATTGCACCACCAAATAAAGTAAAAACATAAGCATTGGGGGATTTTTTGCTATCAACATCACCCACCCAATCTAAATCCACATAACCATGAATATCAAGGGAAATCTTGTCTTCAGTCATATTACTATGATAACATAAGGAATAATCTAAGGTACCCTACAAATCTCTAAAGACTTTTTTAACTACATCCCAATGAACTCTACCTGGATTAGACATATATCTGGAAAGAACTACCATTGCTTGAGCAATGTATGGTCTAGTACAAACCATAGCATACATCAAGCTTCCAACCGCACTCTGGTAAGACACTCTTCTCATGTATTCCATCTCTGATGGAGATGTTGGAAAATATGAAATAGATAACTTTGTTCCAACTAAAACAAGAACATACAATGGTCTACAATCCTGCATATCAAACCTCTATAAAATTGAGTTGAAATAAATGTTTGGCCAAGCCATAGCTTTCTATTCACTCTATCTCTTTTAATTTCCATCCCAAGAATGTGTTTAGTTGCACCAATATATTTCATTTCAAATTTAGCATCAAGTTGAGATTTTAGTTCTCAAATCATTCCTTTCTCTCTACCAATAAATAACATATCATCAACATATAATGCAATAGCCACAAAACAATCACCATCAATTTTATAATAAACACAATGATCTGATTTAGAATGCTCAAATCCCAAACTCAACACATATGTATCAAATTTTTGGTACCACATCCTAGGACTTTGTCTTAAGCCATAAAAATATTTCTTCAATCTGTAAACCAACTTACTTTTACCTTTCACCATGTAGTGCTCAGGTTGTGTCATATAAATATCCTCCTCCAAATGACCATGAAGGAAAGCAATTTTCACATCCATTTGTTCAACCTCTAAATCATAAGCAGCAACAATAGAAAGCAAAAATCTAATGGATGTCATTTTTGCAACAAGAGAAACTATCTCACCATAATCAACACCCTCAAATTGAGAATAACCCTTCACAACCAACCTTGCTTTGTACTTCTGAATACCTCCTTTTGAACCAATATTTTTCTTGAACACCCATTTACAACTAACAAGTTTTCATCCTTCAGGAAATGGTACAAGATCCCATGTATCATTCTTTTTCAAAGATGTCAATTCTTCATCCATAGCAATCTTCTAGGATTCTGCATCATTCATACCTAGTTCCTTTTCTACAGATCTAGATTCATCCATGTTAGTATTTAAAGAAAAAATACATCTCTAATCATTAGGTGAATACCTTTCAGGTGGTTGTCTATGCCTTGTAGACCTACAAAAAAGTTGAGTTGGAGGTTCTTCCTCCTCTTTTGAAGATCCAGAGCTAGATGAGCTCTCCTCAACTTCTTGTCTATCCTTGGGCCTTGAATCAACTTTCTCATGTGTAGAAGGAAATTGAATCACATCTTCTTGTTTACTTAGTTCTAGCTGCAATGTAACAGGAGAAGGCTTAGTTTCTCTAAAAATAACACTTCTACTATGTATTACCTTATGTGCAACAAGATCCCAAAGATTGTATCCTTTCACACCATAACTATATCTGATGAAGATACATTTCACATCCTTGTTCTCCAACTTTGTTTGCTTCTCTTTTGGCACATGTGCATATGCCTCACAACCAAAAACTCTAAGATGTCTTAATGAAGGCTTGCGACCCGACCATGCCTCTATAGGTGTCTTATCAATATGATATGATGTAGGAGACCTATTAATTATGTAATAAGTAGTGGTAATAGCTTCAGCCCAAAACCTTTGTTCTAGGCTAGCACCACTCAACATATTTCTAGCCTTCTCCATTAGTGTCTTGTTCATTCTTTCTACAACTCCATTCTGTTGTGAAGAAAATAAAGTTGTCTTTTGTCTATGAATACCATAATCTTTACATAATCTATCGAAATCAGTAGAGAAAAATTCATCGCCATTATTAGTCCTCAAAAAAATTATTTTCTTTCTAGTTTGCAACTCAACCATTGCTTTAAATTCTTTAAATCAACTAATAACTTCAGATTTACTCTTTACAAAATATACTCATATCTTTCTACTATAATCATCAATAAATGAAGCATAATATGTGGATTTACCAATTGAAGGAACATCTACAAGACCAAATACATGAGAATGAATAAGATCCAATACACCACAAGATTTATGAGAACTCGAGTAAAACTGAACATGGTTTTGTTTTCCATAAATACAATGCTCATAGAAATTGAATTCAAGATTACAGTTGGACAAACCTTCAACAAGTTTTTTATTTTTCAAGGTCCTTAGACCCTTTTCTCCAATGTGGCCAAGTCTCTAGTGCCATAACATAGTTTTCTCTACAGGTAACTTTGTCTCAAAAGAAAGAGCAACCTTGGGTACCCAAAAGCCATGGCCATATGCTGGAGGTGAAACCCTCACTTCTTTTACAAACTTTCTTTTCATAGAAGTACTCTTGCACTCAATAGTGCATGCATCAAGCTTATACAATGTCCCATATATGACACCTCTAGCAATCACCATAGCACCTCTAACCATCTTGCATCTTGCATCAGAAAATACTACTTGCACACCCGCATCTATTAGTTTCCTCATAGATAACAAATTTTGTGCTAATCCAAGGATATGCAACAAACCATTAATCCTTTTTATTCTACCATCAAGAAACCTGATTTTAACTTTACCACGACCAACAATGTCTAAATGAGAATCATCACCCAAGTACACCTTACCTCCATCAAATTCTTCATATTTACAAAACCAATCGCTATTAAAGGTCATATGAAAAGATGCACCTGAGTCAATTATCCATGCATCATTACCTGCACAAGTTGCCAAAGATGCAATGAATGTATCACCATCTTCCTTCTCGAACTCGAAATTAGAATAAAATTTCTTCTTTTTCTTCTTCTTTTCTTCTTTCCATTCCTTACAAACATGTCCAGGCTTACCGTAGTTCTAGAAAATAACTTTGTACTCTCCAGGAGATTTAGATCTCCCCTTGGACTTGTATTTTTCACGCTTCTCATTCTTCTTTCATTTTTCCTTAGGTCTTCCATGAACATTTAGGGCCTCCTTGGAAATTATGGATACCTTCCCCCTCATCTCTTTAGAAAGCAAAGAACCCACCACATCTTCAGTCCTTAATATAATAGTACTCCCAATAGCCATAACAAGAGAATCCCACGAATCAGGAAAAGAAAAAAGCAAGATCTGGCATTTCTCCTCATCCATTTTGATACCAACTAATGCCAATTGAGCCACCAACATATTGAATGCTTCTAGGTGGTATGTAATTCATCCACCCTCTTCCATTCTCGAGGAATACAACTTATTCCTCAAGGAAATATTGCTCACTAAATATTTGGCCTAATACATCTCACCAAGCTTCTTCCATAGTTTCTATGCAGAGGTCTCTTTATGGACATTAATTAAAACAAATTCTGCCAAGCACAATTTGATTAGACCCTTGGCTTTATGGTCCATAACATCATATTGAGAAACTTGAGTAGGATTTGTAGGCCTTGAAATATTCTCATCAAAAGCATCCCACAGATCTCGATCTATCAATAAATCCTCCATTTTTAACTTCCACATCTCAAAATTATTTCCAAAAAATTTATCCACCTCTATTCTCCTTGATGAAATTTCCATTTGAAAATTCCTGTAACAAGATCGCAAAGTGTCTTCTACACAAGCTCCCACTCAAATCTTGATTAGTTTAAAAAACCCAACAACCCACAACTAAAACCAAAGGTGATCAAGCTCTGATACCAATTGTAAGGAAGTTAATGTAGCAAAACAACTTCCTACACTAATCTTGAGAGGAGAAAAATGCAAAACTTTACAAATCTTTAATAGTTACAAAAACTTAAATAGAAATAAACACAAATATCATTCATACCACAACACAATGATTTACATGGGGAAAACCCTTTCGAGAAAAAAAACCCACACTCCAAAAGCCATCCAATATATCATTCAAAAATCAAAAGATTACAATATACTTGCAGAGCAAGCTTCTCAAAGGATTATCACCACTAAAGATCAACAAATAAAATGACCACTAGAAAACTCTCATAATACACCCCCATCTACATACATCCCAGTTGCTTATAACAATCCTTTTTAGAACCTTCTAGAATTAGGGTTTTACAAGATCATTTTTCATTTGACATATTAATGAAAAAATCCTTGACATGCCAGCCAAAAAAAACCTTGACGTGTTAGTGGGAAAACCTTGACATGTGAACGAAAAAATAAAATTTTGGGGTGATGCCCTAAACCCCATTTCTTGCTACGAGTGTACAATATTTGCATGATCATTTGCCACATACCAACATACATCCTATTAACAATAAACTGTATATAATTGCAAGGTTGAGACACATTTTCCCAACATGCATTTCGAGCACTCTAAGTGGCTTGATCTTGACCACTCCTGGATCTAGAACCTATAGTGCATTCCAATCAATTACATGATTATTGATAGGTACATACTTTTTAAGATGAGAAACATGAAATACATTATATATTATCGTAAGAGCTAGTAGTAGAGCAATTCTGAAGGAAACTAGGATAATTTTCTCTAGGGCCTCGAAGGGTCCCTCATATCAAGGAGCTAACTTGGAAGATTTTCCAAACTTAATGGAACTCTTTTGAGCTTGACTCTAACCAAGACATTTTCTCCTACTAATAAATGTTGAGGCACATGATTGGAATTAGCATAGATTTTCTACCTACCATTGGCTTTTGTTAGCCTTTTCTTGATCAATCCGATCTATTCTTCCATTTTTGAGAGAATTTCTAGACCAAGGCTAATCCTATCTTCTAGCTTATCCTAGCTTATAGGAGTTTGACACTTTCTTCCATATAATGCTTCAAATGGAGCCATTTTTATTATAGTGATATGAATTATTGTATGAAAATTCCACAAGCAGAAGGTAATCCTCCCACTTGTATTACTGATCCATGCAGTATACCCTTAGAAGATCCTCCCATACCTGGTTCACCCTTTCTGTCTGACCATTTTTCTCAAGGTGATATGTTAAACTTATGTTCAACTGAGTTCCCAAGGAGGTGAAAAAGGTTTTCCAAAACCTTTGAAGTCATCCTCGTGTCCCTATCTGAGATGATTTTCTTAGGAATTCTATGCAATTTGAATACTTCCTGTACAAACCTATAGGCTATGAATGGCGCCCCATTTTTCAAATTCCCAGGGAAGAAATGGGCTACTTTCGTGAGCCTATCCACCACTACCAAAATTTCATTGTGCATGTTCCTAGGCATGCAAAGATCCTGCACAAAATCCATGCTAATAACCTGCCACTTCCACTTGGGAATCTTGTGAGGGTATAATAATCTTGCTAGGTGTTGGTGCTCTGCTTTCACCCTTTGAAATTCAAGACATTTCTGCTACATACCTTGCAACATCCCTCTTCATTCCCTTCCAGAAATATAGTGGCTTAACATCATCCAAAATTTTTGTCACACCAGGATGTCCTAAGTAGGGTGCGGTATGAACTTGGCATAGCCACGGTAGGAGGGTCCTCAAAGAGAACTATCTGAACCATGCAACAAGAGTAATACAACAAAAGCAACACAAAATATGGAGGAAAATATAGATGCAAATATTCTCATTAACATAAATCTCTGTTACAATCGGTTGGCAACATTAGGGCTTACAAATTTGGCTCACAAGCCTGATACAACATGTTCAAAAATACAACATTCCAATATGCTCCTATATGTGAGCTGAAATCTTATGAATCTAATCCAAGAATTATCTACTTATTATTCACTACTTTCCTAATGATCTATTACAAGCTTTATATCATATCCGCAGATTTGGAATCTTCCACGTCGGCCAAAGATCATTACAATCTCCAATGAAAGAAAATGTAATGTGTGCATGAATAGGTCAGCCTCAAATTTGAATTACTCCATCAATAGGTGCATACGATGAAGTTTGGACCTATAATTAAGGTTGGGGACACTCCAAAGAACAATTAAAATCACACCTTCAAGATCCACAAGTTTCGGGAAACATCCATGAGTGATCAAACTAGCTGATAGGTTTGAAAATTATTCTGGTGTCGATTCATGAAATTGCCAATAAATCCGAAAGTGACAACTTGTCGAAAAAAGATCCAATTGCACTCAAATCTTGGAATAAGGAAAATGAACATGTCCATGATGTGAACAAAGATCCACATGGTCTAGTGAGAAAATATGACGAATCCACCAACATGAACTGAGCAAGTACAAAAACAAGAACAAAAACTGAAAGAAAATATTTTTGGTTGATGCAATATTTCTAAGAACCAAGGATGCTCCTGCATCAGACATCCGAGGTTAATGAAAAGTGAGTCCCTCACTTTGCTAGAGCTAAAGGAAAACCAAGATGGTCTACCTCATCTTGATAAATCCAAGAAGAATCCTCCACTGGTCTGCCTTTCCACTTCACAAGATATTCTCTGTACTGCTTCCCACGAGTCTTCCTTGTTAGAATCCAAGATCACCTGCATGCAAATGAATACCTATCACATGCAAAAGACATGCAGAACCAAAAACAATGTTCTGTAAACCTCTCAGTAAAAATGCATTAAGAGAATCAATTATTACAATGTGATCAATCCTTATGAAGGAGATCAAGAAACCCTAAAATGAAACCCTAGTGTGCACACTTAATAATTAATAATTAATTATTAATGTGCCTAAGTTTAACTTAAGATCACGCATGCAAATGAATACTGTCACATGCAAAAGACATGAACCAAAAACAATGTTCGTAAACCTCTCAAAATGCATTAAGAGAATCAATTATTACAATGTGATCAATCCTTATGAAGGAGATCAAGAAACCCTAAAATGAAACCCTAGTGTGCACACTTAATAATTAATAATTAATTATTAATGTGCCTAAGTTTAGCTTAAGTAATAAAGAGGAATAAGTGACTTAATTAATTAATCAATGTGATGTAATTAATTAAGCATAATAACTTATTACTCTAACACCCCCCCTTAAGATGAACTTAGGAAGAAGCTAAAACACTAGAATAAGATGCATGAAAGCAAAGATGGGTCCCGACAACTAGGCCTGATCAGGTACCCATTTACAAATGCAAGAAAGAAGTAAGAGAAGGAAAAACCCGATGGGACAAAACCCCCTTACAATGAGATAACATCTGCAAAAACCTTGGAAGAACTTCTGTAGAAACACTGGGAACTTGATATAGGCAAGCAAGGAAATATTCTTCGTATACTCTGGCTGGATGAGAGTCAGCGATTGACTCAAGGAATCATGATTAAAGCAACGAAAACCGATGCCACGGAACACTCAAAACTCAAGCTGGAACAACTCTGGAATCTATGAGCGACAAGCAATTATTGAATGATGTATTACTGAAAACGAAGTGCAAAGATGCAAGATGCACTCTCCCAACTGCCAAAACATCCAAGTAATCGCCAAACAACCCATCGGGCCAAATCTGGACTAATTGATAAACCTGGGATAGATATAGAAAAAGTGCATGACAGCAACCTAGAGCTCCTCAATACCTTTCTGACGCTTCAAACGAGGCAAAAAATGGAGATCGTGGCAAAAAGTTATGAGCTCGAAAGCATAAAAATTACATCTGACTTCAAACAGCAATAAATGCATAAAAATAGTAAAATACTAAAAAATAAACAGCACTACTGGAAAGTGCTCGGAACTAGCTTTCCGACGATATCTCGTTTGCCCGATTTCGATACCGTATGCCCAAGTTATGGCCAAAAGAAAAAAACTACTCTTTTAGGGCAAACTAGGGTTAGGAGGGCAAAGAGGGGCCGTACGGATGATGACGTCATGCTGACGTCAGCAAAACACGAGCTTAAATTTGACGGCCATCTGGCCATCGCCGCAAAAAAACACCCCCCCGCAAAAAAATTTCGGTTGACGGAATATGCTCTTCGGGGTCAGAATATTCCTAAGACGGCATCTGGAATCTGGAAAGAGCCGGAATATTCTGGAATCGCCGGCAATTGAGAGCATGGCCCCTGGTCCTCCATATGACCGGGGGTTCTGGCAGAGAAGGCGGCGGGGAGCCGGCCCGGCGGAGGAAGCAGGCGGTTGCCGCCCGGTGGCCGCCGGGTGGCGCGGCGGTGGCCGCCTGCCTTCTGTGCGGGCGGCGCAAAAAAACCCTAAAAAATTCAAATTTTTTTAATATTTTTTTGAAATTTTTCAAACAAACGTGCCTCGATCTGCGTGTTGGGGAGGCCGTACGGCCCCCCAGACAAATTTTTTTTGCCTCCCGGATCAACTGCACCAAATTGGACGATTTGACAGGCGTTTCTAGGGTTTTGGGACGCTGCAAATGCGATGGCGACGTCCGTTTGAGCCCATTGTGTCCCAAAAAAATGGCTACCCCCAGATCTTGCAGAAAAGATGCCTGTGGAAACCCTTGCACTTGAATCTCACTGAAAGGCCATATCTTCATATCACGAACAAGCAGCTGCAGGTCTAGAGCTCTGATACCATGTTAGAATTCAAGATCACCTGCATGCAAATGAATACCTGTCACATGCAAAAGACATGCAGAACCAAAAACAATGTTCTATAAACCTCTCAGTAAAAATGCATTAAGAGAATCAATTATTACAATGTGATCAATCCTTATGAAGGAGATCAAGAAACCCTAAAATGAAACCCTAGTGTGCACACTTAATAATTAATAATTAATTATTAATGTGCCTAAGTTTAGCTTAAGTAATAAAGAGGAATAAGTGACTTAATTAATTAATCAATGTGATGTAATTAATTAAGCATAATAACTTATTACTCTAACATTCCTCCCATCTCTGATATCCAAAATCTCTTCTATCTCATTTGATTGCTGCTTAGGAAACTGATTCTCTAATTTTTCTTTACTGTCTTCATTGAACTTTGCTTCATGGTACTGATGTAGATCTGCAATGTTGAATATAGGTGATATACCCATGCCATTTGGTAACTCCATTTCATATGCATTTCCTTAATCAAATTTCTTCAAGATCTTACAGGTTCCAAACTTTCTCATCTTCATCTTATTGTATGTGCCAACTAGAAATCTGTCCTTCCTCAAGTACACCATTACTTCATCTCCAACTTCAAACTCCTTATGTCTCCGCTTTTCATCTACTTTCTCCTTATACTTATGGTTCATATTTTCCAACTTCTCCTTCACTTGAGTATGCACTTTCTTCATATGTTCTGCAAATTCCTCTGCTTCTGCACTCTTTTATCTTCCATACTAATGTCTCTCAACTCTGATATACCTCTAGGATGAACTCCAATAACAATCTCAAAAGGTGTCTTTCTAGTGCTCTTGTTCACTAAATTATTGTAAGCAAACTTTGCTTGTGCAAGAACTGAATCCCAACTTCCTTTCTTCTTTCCAACCAAGCATCTTAGAAAATTTCCAAAACTCCTATTTACTACCTCTATCTATCCATCAGTTTGTGGGTGAAACATAGAAATGAACTTCAAATCTTTCTTTAACTTCTTCCAAAGTGTCCTCCAAAAGTAACCAACAAACTTTACATCTTTGTCTGAAACAATACTCCTAGGTAATCCATGCAATCTAACCACTTCCCTAAAAAACAAGTCTGCTACATGTACTGCATCTATTATCTTCTTACAAGGTATGAAATGTGCCATTTTATAAAATCCGTCCACTACCACAAATATAGAATCATTACCTCATTGTGTCTTCAACAAACCAAGTATGAAATCCATGCTAATATCCTCCCAAGGTCTCTCCTGAATTGTAAAAGGTTTATACAATCCAACATTCTGACTAGCTCCTTTTGCAACTTGACAAACTCCACAACTCTACACAAATTTCCTAACATCCTTATGAATCTGCGGCTAAAATTAATTCTCACTTACCAATGCTACTATCTTATCAATTCTGAAATGTCCTGACAATCCTCCACTGTGTTTCTCTTTCACCAAGTTATCCCTCATTGAACTCTGGGGTATACACAATTGGTTCCCTCAAAATAACATATCCTCTTGAATGAAATAATCTAACCACTAACTCCTATCCTCCAAAACTGGTTCTTTAAAAGCTCTCCAAGGTTTTACAAAATCTGGGTCTTCCTCATACAAGTTCTTCAACTCATCAAAGCCGAATACTTCCACTCTCATATTTGTTAGTAAATTCCTTCTCCTACTCAAAGCATCAACAACTCTATTTGAATTTCCACTCCTATGCTTCAAAAGAAAAGTATAACTCAGCAAGAATTCTACCCATCTCATGTGTCTTTGATTCAACTTACCTTGACTATTCAAATATTGCAAATCCTGATGATCTGTATACAACACAAACTCCTTAAGAAACAAGTAATGTATCCACTTCTTCAAGGATTAAATTATGGCATAAAACTCCTAATCATACACTGAATATCTTCTCCTAGCATCATTCAATTTCTCATTGAAATAAGCTACAGGTCTTCCTTCTTGACTTAATACTACTCCAATTGCATTTCCACTTGCATCACAATCTACCTGAAATACCTTATTAAAATTCAATAAAGAAAACATAGGTTGCTCAGTCACCTTCTGTTTCAACAACTCAAAACTTTGGCCTACTCCAGATGTCCACCTAAAATCCTTCTTATCTCCTCTCATTGTTTTTGTCACAGGACTGCAAATAGAACTAAAATTCCTAATAAAATTCTGGTAGAAACTACGCAATCCATGAAATGATCTTACTTATCCAATGCTTTCAGGTGTAGGCCACTCACCAATTGCTCTTACCTTCTCAGGATCCATCTTCAATCCTTCCACAAATATCACAAATCCTAGATATACCAAATATTCCTTCGTAAAGCTACACTTCTTAATGTTTATCAATAATTGCTCTTCTCTCAATCTCTGCAAAACTTGTCTTATATGCAACAAATGTTCTTCTCTAGTCTTACTAAAAATCAATATGTCATCCAAGTAAACAATCACAAACTTACCCAATAATTTCTTCAATACCTCATTTATTAGCCTCATGAAAGTACTCGGTGCATTTGTTAGTCTAAAAGGCATCACCAACCACTCATACAATCTCTCATTTGTCTTGAATGTTGTTTTCCACTCATCTCCCTCTCTGATTCTGATTTGATGATATCCATTCTTCAAATCTTTCTTTGTAAAGTATTTAGCTCCAATTAAACAATCCATAATATCATCCATCTAGGGCAAAGGAAATCTATACTTCACCATGATCTTGTTTATGGCTCTTGAATCTATACACATCATCCATTATCTATCCTTCTTAGGTGCTGGTACAATAGGTATTGCACATGGACTTAAGCTTTCTCTAATAAAACCCTTCCTCAACAACCCATGCACTTGTCTATTCAACTCTTCATTTTCTGCTGGTGTCATCTGATGTGCTTCTTTGTTAGGAAAACTAGCTCCAGGAATCAAATCCATGCAATGACTAATACTCCTCATAGGTGGCAATCCATCATGTACATTATCTGAAATGATCTCTCCATACTCTGTCAGCAACTCCTTTATCTCTTTCGGATGTTCTTCTACATGCTTCAAGTCTTCAACCTTCTTAGGAACTAAGACATAGTGCATGCTCTCATGTCTCAATCCATCCAGGAATCTCCTTCCATCAACCAAACAAATTCTAACACTCTTACAAACCCCAACCTTAGGAACATCTTCCAAGGGAAACAAAGTCTGCTTCATCCCATTAGCAATAATAGTATATGTATTCTTCTTTCCATCATGAATAGTCTGTCTATCATACTGCCAAGGCCTTCCCAACAAAACATGGCATACATCCATAGGCATGAAATCACACAAAACTTCATCATGGTAATTTCCTATCTTCAATTTCACCAAACATTGTTCACTTATCGGTATCTTATGCTCATCTTGAATCCATGCTATCTGATAGGGATTCAGGTGTTTCAACCTTTCCAACTTCAATTTGGTCACCATTTCTTCAGAGACCAGGTTCTCAGAACTTCCACTATCAACAATCACTTTGCAACATTTACTAGCTACCTTACATTAGGTTCGAAACAAATTATTTCTCTACAATGGCTCCTATATGCTCCTATATGCGAGCTGAAATCTTATGAATCTAATCCAAGACTTATCTACTTATTATTCATTGCTTTCCTAATGATCTATTACAATCTTTATATCATATCGACAGATCTGGAATCTTCCGCATTAGCCAAAGATCATTACAATCTCCAATGAAAGAAAATGTAACATGCACATGAATAGGTAGGCCTCAAATTTGAATTACTCCATTAACAGGTGCATAAGATGAAGTGTGGACCTATAATTAAGGTTGGGGAAACTCCACAGAATAATTAAAATCACACCTTCAAGATCCACAAGTTTTGAGAAAGATCCACGAGTGATCAAACTAGCCGATAGGTTTGAAAATTATTTTGGTGCCAGTTCAAGAAACTGCCAATAAATCCGGAAGTGATAACTTGTTGAAAAAAGATCCAATTGTCCTCAAATATTGGAATAAGGAAAATGAAAATGTCCATGATGTGAACAAAGATCCACAGGGTCTAGTGAGAAAATATGGCGAATCCACCAACATGAATTGAGCAAGAACAGAAACAAGAACAAAAAATGAAACAAAATATTTTTGGTTGATGCAAGATTTCCAAGAACCAAGGATGCTCCTACATCGGAACCTATTTCCATACTATGTTCCTTAACTCTCCTGAGTTCAAATTGTACATTCTTCTCCTAAACTCAATAACCCATCTTACTCAAAGTGAAATCCGTCATACCTTGGATCTTGGGGGTTGTCCATTAGGGCTTGCTTAACCTATTCGTAATATTCATCCTCATTGGACTGTTGCAATAATTGGCTTCTGAAATCAGTTCACACCAAGATCATTGAGGAGATATGTCTCCTTCTTCTTAGGGAGTCTATGACTTAGTTCTCCTTGCCCTTAATGTGACTCATCTCAAAATCATAATTTGATATCAACTCTAGCCATCTTCTATGTCAAGCATTCAAGAGAGGTTGAGTAAACAAGTATCTAAGACCTTGGTGATTGTACCTCAACTCAAATGGTATCCTTAACAAATAATGATGCCACATCTATAACACATGCACAATCACAACAAGCTCAAGGCCTGTGGTGCATAATTTTATTCATATTTTTTTAGTTTTTTGGACTCATAGGTAATTACCCATCCATCTTGCATGAGTACACCACCAAACCCCTCTCCCGAGGCATTAATGATGACTACAAATTTCCCTTCTAAGTCAGGAACTTTTAAGATCGATGTCATAGTCAATTTCTCTTTGAATGGGTCAAATGCCTCCTAACATTTCCATGACCATTCAAACCTCTTACCTTTTCTCTAAAGGTATGTAATGGGACATGTAATTACCGAGAAGTTGGCTACAAGATTCTTGTAATAACCTACTAGACCCATGGAATTATGGACTTCTTGCATGTTCTTCGATGTTGGCCACTCTAGGATAGCCTTTATCTTTGTAGGATCCACTGCAATTCTCTCTACAAATATTATATGCCCTAAATACTACACTTCCTTTTGGAAGAATGAACACTTTATAATTTATGCTCCCTTAACCACTGAAGATAAAACAACAAATGTTGATAATGCTCTTCCTCATTTTTGGCATATATCAATGTCACTAAGGAAGATGAGTACAAATTTTTTTAGACAATCTTAGAACTCACTATTCATCAAGTTCATGAATGTTGCAGGTGCATTCATCAATCCAAAAGGTAGGATTGTGAACGCGTAATGCCCATACCTAGTTCAAAAAGTTGTTTTATGGATGTCCTCATCCTTAAGTCTGAGTTGGTGGTACCTTGATCACAAATCGATCTTGGAGAAAACTGTTGCCCCTCACATTTGATCAAAAATATCATCTGTGTGTGGTAGTGGGTACTTTTTTTATCATGACTTTATTGAGCATATAGTAATCAATGCATAATCACAATGTGCCATCCTTATTCTTAACAAAAATCACTAGTGCTCCTCATAGTGAGACAATATGTCTTATCAACCCCTTTTCTAATAATTCTTGCAATTACATCTTCAACTCCATCAATTCAATGGTAGTCATCCTATAAAGAGCTTTGGATATTGGCTTCAACCTTAGTATGATATCGGTGGAGAAATCAAAAGCTTGCTTTGGAGGTAACCCAAGCAATTTGTCTAGGAACACGTTGTCAAAATTTTGAAGGAATGGGTATTTTTCCAAGTCTAAGCCCTTCTTACCCTTAGATTCTATGTCTCCTTCTCCCCAAAGTTTCTAAGATTCATAGAAAAGAAAATTGTCTTGAAAGACAAACTCTTTATTATCTTTGGGTTCTTCTATCTCCTCCATCTTAACCACAAAGAGTTGGAATCCTCTCTGCTTATCCCTTTTTAATTGCATGGCGGATATCTGCCTTAGCTTGAACTCTTTGGAAGTCACTTGCAAGAACACTTTATTTCTTAGGTCATCTAAGCAATCTATTTTTTTGGTAAAGCAAGACACCTTCACCCTATACCTCCATAACCAATTGATTCCTAAAATGACATCATAGGAGCCTAAGGGGGCCATATAAAGATTGAATTCTATTGAAAAACTTGAAAATTCTACCCTAGCCTCAAACATACATTGCTCTTTCTAAGCTTTTGACTGATTTACATACTCTTCAGACCAAGAATTCTTCATGACACCAACCTTTCTAGTTATTTTACTTAACACTTTATGAGATACAAAACACTCTATTGCTCCAGTATCTATTAAAATTGAAATAGGTACTCCAAAAAAAATACTTGTAGTTTCTAGTGACGTAATCTGATATTCATCTTGTCAGTTGTCCAATGTGGCATGCATTCTTTGCTAAAATGTAGATTGTTGTGTTGGTGTAGAATTTCCTCAATTTTGAGGCCCTAATGCCTTATTGGGACATTGGTTCACATGGTGGTCACAGTCACATGAAAAACACCCTCCTGATGGTCCCCACCCTTCAATAGACATTCCTACATTTTCCCCATTTATCTTCCCATTATTTTTATTATTGCCTCCATTTCTCCTATCCCTTTGGTCCTCATTCCAATTTCTGTGGTTTCCCCTATCTCCTTTCCTATGAGATTCCTACTTATCACCTCTTCTTTAGGAAATGGGGATTGAGTCTAGTTGTACTTTTTATGATTCCTCTCTCTGTAGGCTGACATAGACTTGAGCCTCTACTCCTATTTTATGGCCTTTTCATACAATTGGTCTATTGTGGTTGGACCATGTACATTGACTTCCTCACCAATTTGGGAATTCAAACCCATTATAAACTTCAAGATTCAAAACCTCTTTTCCTTCTAATATTGTGGGACATATTTGAGGAGGTGGTGAATTTTTCCCAATATTCATTAATTGATGAATCACCTTGTTTTAAATTTTGGAAATCCATTAATATTTGATCAAAATATAGTTGAGGTAGCCACCTTAATTTGAATATGGCCACAAATTCATCCCAGGTTAATTTCAACAAGCTCAAACCCAGCTTTGGATTTTTATTCATCCACCATGTGGATGCTTCTAATAGTTGGTATCCCCCTCAGATGACTTTGGTTACCTCAGAATAGTTGTGGATCTAAAAATATTTTTCCATCTCTATCAATCAAGCTTCTACAACATCCTCTCTTACTATGTCATCAAACTTGGGAGGGGTTACTTTCTTCATATCCCTAGATAGTTCTCTAGCTAACTAGTCTCTCTTCACTTCATCTAACTTATATTTTGAGTGGGTCTCCCCTGCTCACTTTGGTTGGTGTGGGAATGGCGACTTCCAGTTTCACCTTCAAAGGTGGTTTCCTTACCAAGTCTACCTTTGATCTCACCCTCAAGGGTATTAACCCTTTCCCTTGTGTCTTGCAACAAGGTTAGAATCTGATCTAACTTGGCCTCTGTGTTCCTAGAGGATTGGCCAAATTCTTGACTATTTTCTTGATTATTTTTGGTTCTCACCATTTTGAAATTAGTCTTTTACTTGAAGTTTCCAGTTTAATCTTTTTATTAGTTTTTCATTTAATACATTTATTCATGCAATTCCAAATAATTTTACAACACATTACATTATAAATTGAAGAGATAGATTTGAGCACAAGTTTTGCAAACTTTTTATTCATTAAGAAGCAATTGGATACAATGCGTCCTTATTCATAGCATTAATTTATCATTAAACATCTACTTGACATGATCAAGGGGGATATATCCCTTAGATTCATCGGAACTGATTATTATGATTTTGGGTGGGTGATGCACTCATAGGTGCTTTGATCCGAAGGATTTTTGTCAAATTTTTAAGTTCCTCATTTTTCTCCAGAAATATCTTCATCAGAAAGTATTTGGAATGCTGACTCCAACGCAACTCAAACAGAGTCAATCGGAGCTATGGTGCTCGAGATACACTCGGTCAAACCTTCAGTCAACTCAAAGACCCAAGTTAGAAAAAAAGGTCAAAAATCAAAGTTGTCAAAAGTGGTCAAGACTTGTGTCAATGCAAAGAGCTTGTTGCAAGCTTTCCAACGACGTTCGTTTCATCAAAATTGGAGTTTGTTTGCCTGAGTTACAAGCAGTCAAAGTTGGTCAATCATGTGTGGACACGTGGTAGTCTAGTCAATGCCACATCATTAGTCCAGTCAGCGGACACATCACTCTGAATTTTTTGACCAACGAATGAAATTTTGATATGGCATCATCTCACCCCTCCACCTGGCAGTCCATTATTGGCAAAAGGTGGCATATTATTTTTATAAATATATATATATATATAATAATAAAAAATAATAAAATATATAAATAATAAAAAAATGCCACATTCTTTTAAAAAACATGGGCCCTCCTATATTAAAGGATCTCCACCTATCTTAAAGCCCATATTAAAGCCACCCCATATTAAAGCCATGAGTTTTGTTTTTAAAACTTTCTATGTTATTTTTAAAAGCCTATTTTCAAGGAATCCCTATTTTAAGGGATTTTAAACTCTTTTTTTATTATTATTACCCCTATTCAAAAGGAATAAACTCCTATAAGATAGTAATGGGATTATTTTCAAGGGGATAAAATTTAAAAGATCTCCTTAAAAATATATATGTAATCTCGTAAGAGTTATCAAAATAAAATTATAGGGATTATTATTTTCCTTTGTAAGCCCAAAATTATAAGGGCCCTTTGTTATTTATCTTGAAGAGATTTTATTATGTAATGGGGGGATTTCTTTTAGATTTACATATAAATTTGGGGAGATTGTAAATCAAGTTGTTTTACACCAAATTGGGTAAAATTGGTGTATAAAAAGGGGTAAATGGGTGAGTTTGGGAGTGTGTTTTAGCTAATTATTTTTGTAAGGAATTTTGGAGGTGGTTTTTGTAAGTGGAGAGTTAGGATTTTTCTTTCTTGGAGAAATCTTATTGTAACTTTGTGCTTTTGGAGAAGCTTGTTCCCATGCATTTTGGAAGTGCATGTTCAGATTTATTTGTAATCCAAGGGGAGGCTATGCCAAAGATTGTAACCGCGTTTCTGGAGGAATAATTGGATTGGTCTACTCTTTGGAGGGGGACCCAGAGACGTAGCCATTATTTTTGGCAAACTCCGTTATCAAACCTTTGTTTACACTTTCTCTCTTCTCTCTCATTTTGGTTTTATCACCTTGATTTTAAGCATAATTTCAATAATGTACATTTAATTATGAGTTTTTATTAAGTGTTGTAATCATTAAGCACTCAAATGCTAAACTAAGTTTTGGTATCAGAGCATTTGGTGACTAGTATTGTAGATTTGTGGTGAATGCTAACAAGATCCAGGATTCATAAAGGCGAAGGAAAGCTTGAGGAATACAATCCTGAGATTGAGAAACAAAGAACTTTTCCAAAAATGTCTGTGTCTGGAATGGAGGTACTCGAAGAACTCAGTGAGCAGGAGTTTCGAAGAGCCTTCTGGAAAATGAGAGCTGCGTTGGAGATCTTTCTCAAAGAAAGGGAAAAACACATGAAACTTGAAGAAGATAATGCATTGAAAAAGAGGATCATGGAGAAAGTAAAGGCAAGAAGAAGCAACCAGGAGGTGGTGATGAACTCCCAAAATCTCCTCCGTCTACTCCTTCTTCTCCCCCTTCTTATCCTTCTTCTTCTACACATTCTCTTTCTACTAATCCTTTTAAGGGTGTAAATAAGCCTAAGATTAAATTGGATGTTAAATTTGAGCTACCTAAGTATTGTGGTGAATTAGATGCTGAAAAACTAGATGACTAGATTCAACAAGTAGAAGTCTATTGTAGAGTCCAAAACCTCTTTGATGATGCTTCTAGGATCCAGTTAGCCACTCTTCGGTTGGGAGGTTCAACTCTCACCTAGTGAGAGAGTAGGACTAAAGCAGAAATTTCACAGCATGGTAGAGTCAATTTGTCTTGGTCAGAATTTGTTAGTGCTCTTAAAAAGTAGTTTTATCCCCTAGGCCATATGCAACAATTAATGATGAACTGGCAAACTTTTAGGCAAGGGAAAGGACAGTCTATTCAAGATTACACCCACGAGTTTCATAAAAGGGCTATTGCATTAAATGTACCTTTGTACACCCAGGATACTTTGTTAAAGTACATAGGAGGTCTTCACTCATATCTCAGACATTCTATTTTGGTCTTGAACCCTAGTAATTTGGATGAAGTTTGTGTCCAAGTTACACATTTAGAGTCAAGAGGAAAGGGTTCTTTTATTGATAAGTTTGATAATGATAACTCTGTAAAGAAATCATCTAAGGTTGCAAAGATAGGGAAAGGAAAGAAGACAACTACAGTCAAGAAGGATGACAAGCTTTCTTGCTCTCATTGTGATAGGAAGGGTCATGATGAAGATCATTGTTGAAAGTTGCATCTAGAATTGAAGCCTAGGTGGGCTCAGAAACAAAATCAGAAACAGAAAGGTAAGGAGAAAGCCACAAATATTGTTATGGATCTTGGTTCTGATTCTGATGATGAAACTAAGATAACAACTATGGGTTTGAAAGGTAAAGCTCCTATTGCTAGTGTTTCCTTTGATAGTTGTGCTTCTACACCTAAAGTTAATGAAGTCTCTGATGATAAGAAAAGGCATGAGATTTTTTTCATAAGGGTTATTGCTAAGAATGTGAAACCTGATGCACTCATAGATAGTGGTTCTCAAGTTAACTTAATTTCTGAAGATGTTGTAAGAAACTTGGGCTTGAAAACTACACTACATAAGAAACCTTATCCACTAGGTTGGATTTGTGAGAATGATAAAATGCAAGTAACAAGACAATGCACTTTGAGATTCGCAATCACTAGTAAGTTTGTGGATGAAGTACAATTTGATGTGGTTCCACTAGATATCTGTGGGATAGTGTTGGGTAGCCCTTATTTATATGATCGAAAAGCTATTTTCTACAGGGAAAAGAATCATTATCATTTATTTAAAGAAGGCATTCAGTATATTGTACATTCTCATAGGATTAAGAATGATTGTTCTTTTGCAAACACAGGGAAATTAAAGAGGGTAATTAATGCAAGTAAAGATTTGAATCTTATTTCTGTCAATTCAGGTGGTTCTAGACATGAACTTGAAGTAGCTAATTAGGGTCAGAGATCGCAGGATGCACCAATAATACAACATGAGGGAATGGTGAATGAAAGCATTGATGGTCCCTTGGGTAAAAAGAATTCTATTGTGAAAGATCGATATGTTGTTGATTTATTCTCTTTCATATCTGCATTATTGTTCAGCTTGATGCTAGTCAATGTTTGTTGGTTAGTGGCTATGACAGTTGATGTAGATGCTTATAGAAGTGATAGAATGATGTTTATGTTCAACAATGTTGTTGTAGTCTTCATTGTAATTGTAAGCCAAGCTTACAGATGTATAGACAATACAGGACAAGTGGGGAGGCAAAGTCCTCACTTGATGTCTGAATAAATGCCACTTTTGGAAGTCCAAAAGCTCTCCAGTGGGGAGGCCTGATTTGAAGGATTTTTGTCAAATTTTGAAGTTCCTCATTTTTCTCTAAAAACACCTTCATAAAAAATTATTTGGAATTCTAACTCCAATGCAACTCAAATGGAGTCAATCGGAGCTACAGTGCTCAAGATACACTTAGTCAAACCTTCAGTCAACTCAAAGACCTAAGTCAGGAAAAAGGTCAAAAATCAAAATTTTCAAAAGTGGTCAAGATTGGCGTCAATGCAAAGAGCTTGTCAAAAGCTTTCCGATGATGTTCATTTCATCAAAATTGGAGTTCTTTTACCCAAATTACGAGTAGTCAAAGTCGGCCAATCATGTGTGGACACATGGTAGTCCAGTCAACGCCACATCATCAGTCCAGTCAGCAGACACATCACTCTGAAGTCTTTGACTGGCGAATGAAATTTTGATATGGCATCATCTCACCTCTCCACATGGCATACCATTATTGGCAAAAGGTGGCATATTATTTTTATAAAAAAATATATATATATAAAATAATAAAAAAATGCCACATTCTTTTAAAAAACGTGGGCCCTCCTATATTAAAGGATCTCCACCTATCTTAAAGCCCATATTAAAACCACCCCATATTAAAGCCATGAGTTTTGTTTTAAAAACTTTCTATGTTATTTTTAAACGCCTATTTTCAAGGAATCCCTATTTAAGGGATTTTAAACCTTTTTTTTAATTATTATTACCCCTATTCAAAAGGAATAGACTCCTATAAGATAGCAATGGGATTATTTTCAAGGGGATAAAATTTAAAAGATCTCTTTAAAAATATATACGTAATCTTGTAAGAGTTATCAAAACAAAATTATAGGGATTATTATTTTCCTTTGTAAGCCCAAAATTATAAGGGCCCTTCGCTATTTATCTTGAAGATATTTTATTATGTAACGGAGGGATTTCTTTTGGATTTACATATAAATTTGGGGAGATTGCAAATCAAGTTGTTTTACACCAAATTGGGTAAAATTGGTGCATAAAAAGGGGTAAATGGGTGAGAGTTTGGGAGTGTGTTTTAGCTAATTATTTTTGAAAGGAATTTTGGAGGTGATTTTTGTAAGTGGAAAGTTTGGATTATTCTTTCTTGGAGAAATCTTATTGTAACTTCGTGCTTTTGGAGAAGCTTGTTCCCATACACTTTGGAAGTGCATTTGTAGATTTCTTTGTAATCCAAGGGGAGGTTATGCCGAAGATTGTAAATGAGTTTCTGGAGGAATAATTGGATCGGTCTACTCTTTGGAGAGGGACCCAGAGACGTAGCCATTGTTTTTGGCAAACTCCATTATCAAACCTCTGTTTGCACTTTCTCTCTTCTCTCTCATTCTAGTTTTATCACCTTGATTTTAAGCATAATTTCAATAATGTACATTTAATTATGAGTTTTTATTGTGTTGTAATCACTAAGCATTCAAATGCAATTAGTCTAGATCCTAAATCAGATCATGCTCTCCTAACCTGTTTGGTTTGTTTGGAGGATTATTCATGCTAAGTTCACTAGGCACAGGTCTAGAAGGAGATGGTTTGTTAGCTACGCCTGCCAATATGTTTGTAGTGACCTTGGCAGCCTCCTTCAACTCTTCATTTTCATCCTTAATATGTCTTACTGCATGTGTGAAGGTTTCTATATCACCCAACCATGTCTCTCCATCAACGTTGGTTCCTTCAATAGTTTTCATAAGAGCCTTTTGTTCCTTCTTTGATTTTATGTATATTTCATTTCTAACAAAGGATTTTCTAGCAGTCTACTTAGTTCTCATCATTTCTAGCACAAGGTTTCCAAACATTAGTCACTTAATGTTGGATGCAAACTTACACAATGAGCTCATAGGTCCATGTGCTTAACTCAATAGCTTTGATACCATGTGTAACAACCATCTCCTTCTTACAATGAAATTGCCATGAAAACTAACAACATAGATAAAATGAGGTATACAAATTTTCTTTTAAAATGGAAAATGCATCTGCATAACTATTTTCACAAAGATATAAAAAATCATCTAAACATGGTTTTCAAACTGAAAAGAGTAAACATCTTTTACTTTTTACATTTCAACTTCAATGATTTCATTTAAATAAGATAAAACAATATCTTAGAGTAACAAGGTCAAAGATCTCATAACTAGATACTTTTTATCTTCCAAGACTTGGCATGTCATCTACAAGAGGGAGAGCATCACCTGAGTGCTTTACGTCCAACCACAAACCAACAATCCCCCGTACACCTTCCTAACTAGAAGTGGCCCTGCCCTTCAAAGAAGGGTTTAGTTAATAACCCTCTTTGTTCTACCATCTAAGCTCTAGTGTTGTACCCTACTTAACTAATACCATCATACAAATATGGATACCTTCCAACTATGTAAGACAACTTTGATTAGTTAAGCAATCTAGGTCATAGTGAAGACAAGTGCATGCAAAGACAACTGCACTTACTTTTTCCAAAGTATTTGTATTATAAATACAATCACTACTAATGAGCAAAGTGATTTTTTCACCCACCCTACTCAACTTGGAGTACCATATTTGACCTAGAGTTACCTTGAACTGATTGTTCAACCCATTACATATTCACAAAGAACTATTACATACCACACCTTGACTTTCTAGTTGTTGAATGCACAAGAAAACTAAGAGGAGGGGTGAATCAGTTGTACATTAAAACATAAAAAACCTCATTAACATTTAGATCTGTATTATTCCTTAAACCCGTAACAACCATTAAACCCTTATCATGCATTAGCATAATGTAAACATGAAAAATAGTAATTCAAACACATCCAAACAAATGAGAACACTAGATTTATGTGGAAAACCCAAGAAGGGAAAAACCATAGTGAGAATTAGCTCATAATATAAAGTAGTTGTAACACCAAATACAATAGGCTCACTGCGCAAAAGAAAGACGGGCTCACTCCCAGTGGCTCATTGCCATATTAGAAAGAAGAAAGAAAAATATTGTTACAATGATAAATCCATCTCAGAGCAACAAAAAATATCCACCACTACAACTCTACACCATCAACAACCTCTAGCTCATTGCTTTCAAAAACTTTAGGTACTTTGAAAATGTAGCCCCTTCTGTCATTGCATCAAAGTCATAGGAATTAAGCACACACTGTAGATCTTTGCATTTGATTAAATTTGCATCTCAACACATCCTTTCACACACACTCTTCTCCAATAATTCGCCTTTCCTTTATACCATTCGCAACCTTAAAAAAATCTTTCAAGGTTGGCTATACACCTTAAACACATAAATTCAAAATAGGTCAGCACCAAAACATCTTCACTATGGGAAGAGTTGAAGGCATACCACACACACCCTTATCTAGGACCTAAATCCACACCAAAATGCTTTGCAAAGCCTCCACACACAACTTCCTTAAATTAGCACTAACAAGCCAAGTTGACTGAACCTGTGTTAACACCCTTAAACATTTAAGTACACACTTCAACAAATCCAAAGATTAATTGTAGACCACATAGAAACACTTCACAACATTCATACATCTCAGAATATTCCACATCATCAAAAAATCACTACTACTGCAACCACCTGGAACTCAAGAACTTCTTCATCCTATGCAACCAGATACACTGGCACAAACATCCAACATACAAAACAACCTTTTGGAATGACTCAACACCTAAAACTTTGAGGGAAGGTAGATATAAACGATACAAGCATGTTCATAGATCTATAGCCCCTGAAACTTTGTTACAAAGAAATGTGAAGCAATCTCATTTTTCCCAGATGATACTGCTTTATAGTTCACACACTAGTGAACACAACTTCTTCTGTCACATGATCTAGAACCTAAAACTTTGATTATAACACCGTTGAACACCACTGATCAACATATCCAAATGGCACAGGCATATCTCCAATATTGAAGAAATGTGGAGCACAAATTAGAACACCACTCAGCCACATTGAACTCTCTTTTATTCAAATTTTCTCAAAAGAACTTGGAAACCAAGCACCAAAAACACCAACTCAACATCTGCAATACCTTCTCAACATCTCAACCACACAAGAGGTTGATATCTAGAAGCACTTACTCATCATTGCTACATTAGAGGTCAACACCAGTGACAATACTAATGACAACATAATGCAACCAATACACTTACTTCCTTAGGGGTTAACATCAATGCAAGAATGGTCTGTTGACATCAATGACAACACAAGTTTACAACAATATCCCCCTTTTTCATTGATGGCAACACCTAATATGAAAAACCATCAATAAAAACTAGCAACTCTAATCAATAACACATGTTGCATATCAGTGCAAACCGCCCCCCCTTACACAAGCATATACACTTTCCAACACTTTCTCTTTTACAAGAATTCTCTCCCCCTTTCTTCATATGGTTTTTCAACTATATTTCTCCCCCTTTGACATCAATGGAAAAGGGAAACACAAGTTTCTTTTCTTCTACTCCCCTTTGTCATAACACACCTATACTTGTTCTCCCCCAAAGGCAACACCTGTAAGGGAAAATAATTATAGCCAACTCTTTCCACTACTCTGCATTGTCTAATCTCACTTCCTTTGAAAAAGCTTCAAAGGATAGCACCATCAAACAATTTTTGAACCAAGCAACAACCACTGCTACCTATTCCCCCTAAGAGGTAGCCTTCAACATCATTCCAGGACCAAGAATGTACTTTGAAATGCTTCCTAGACAGATGCACACACTTATGTATCTATTTGAAAGGAGGGGCAATAACCCCCAAATTCTACCAAAGATACTCAAAAGTATCTTTAGGAAGAGCCTTAGTGAAGATATCAACAACTTGATCCTTAGTAGGCACATACTCCAACTTCACCTCATTCTCTATAACTTTTTATCTCAAGAAGTGATATCAGATTGAGATATGCTTTATCCTTGAATGCATTACCAAATTCTTTGAAATATTGATAGCACTTGTATTGTCACATTAGATAGGAACAGGTTCATCATATGATGTTCTGATATCCTTCAAACTCTATTTCATCCACAACACCTGTGTGTAGCAAGATGTTGGTGCAATATATTTTTCTTTCATAATAGATAGTGACAATGAATCCTATTTTTTACTTCTAATCCAAGACACCAACCTACTTCCAAGAAAGAAAGAACCATCACTTGTACTTCTTCTATCATCCTTAACCTACCCAATCTACATCTGTATAGGCATTTAGAGAGAAATCAATACCCTTTGGATGCCACAAGCCATATTCCATAAGTTCCCTTTAAGTATCTGAATATCCTCTTTACTACTACCACATGTGACTCTTTGGGATCTTCTTAAATCACAAGACAAACTGCATGCATGATATGCAATCTATTAGCAGTTAGGTATAGTATTCCACCAATAATTCATCTATACTTGCTCTAATCAACCTTAGGAGATCCATCATCCTTGCTCAACTTGCAACCAGTAACCATGGGAGTGCATACCAGTTTAGAGTCTTCCATTCCAAACTTCTTCAACATTTCCTTAACATACTTAAGTTGTGATATGAATATTCCTTTCTCTTTCCGATTGAATTGTAGCCCAAGGAAGAGATTCATCTCCCCAAACATTGACATTTAAAACTCATTTTGTATCTATTATGCAAATCTCTTGCACATTGCTTCATTTCCTCCAAAGATTATATCAACATACACAACCACAATCAAGATTTGATCTTTCTCAACTTTGAAATATAAATTTGTATCTACGATACCTTTATTGAATCCCTGATACAACAAGTATCTCTCCAATCTTGCATACCAAGCTCCAAGAGCTTGCTTGAGTCCATATAATTCCTTCTTCAATCTACATACCATATTAGGATTATTTGATAACTGAAAGCCTTTTGGTTGTTCAATGGATACCTCTTCTTCCAACTCACCATTCAAGAATGCAGACTTCACATCCATCTAATAAACTTTGAAATCCTTATGTGGTGCAAATTCCAACAACATCCTAATAGCTTCCATTATTTCCATTGGAGAAAAAGTCTCTTCAAAGTCTATTCCTTCTACTTGTGAGTATCCTTTACACACAAGCCTTGCCTTTTTCTTAACAACTTCTCCATTCTCATTTAGTTTTTTCTTAAATACCCATTTAGTTCCAATCACATTTTTTTTTCTAGTCTTGGGACAAGTTCCCAAGTCTGATTCTTCTCAATCTATATTAATTCTTCTTCCACAACCTTGATCTAGAATTCATCTTTGCATGCCTCAATCATTGTTTTAGGTTCAAATTTGGAAAGTAAACATAGATTTACTTGTTCTTCTATTATAGCATCCTTTCTTCTTGTCAATACACCTTTTCTTTTTTCACCAATGATCTGATCTTCAGAATGATTCTTTTGCACATACTTAGGAGTCTTAGGGATCCTTTCTGATTTCTTCCTATTTAACCTACACTTATTTTTCCTTACCTTCATCTTTCTCTTTTTCTCTACAAGAGGACTCATCTAATTCATATCCTTCTATCAGTACTGAGCTTTTATGTAAGTCTTCATCCACTTTGACACTTTCACTTTCAACAATCCTTTTTAACCTCTTGTTGTAGAACCAGTAAGTCTCGCTCTTTGTAGAGTATCCAAGGAAGATTTCTTCATCAGATCTTGCATCAAATTTTCATAAGTTTTCTTCATCTCTTCTGATATAGCACTTGCTTCCAAACACTAAAATATTTGATAGTAGGAGTTCTTCTATACCATAAATCATAGGAAGTCTTTGAACTGTTTGTCCCTGCTTGCACTTTGTTAAGTATGTAGACTACAGTATGAATTTCTTATCTCTAGTAGACATCCGAGAGATTTTTTTCCTTCATCATTGTCCTTGCTACTTCCTAAACTATCTTATTCTTCCTTTCCACCACTCCATTCCACTAGGGAGTCCTAGGGGCTAACAAATATCTCTTTATTCTATGATCTTCAAAAAATCTATTAAACTAATTGGATGTGAACTCTCCACTTCTGTCAAATCTTAAACATTTTATTTTCATGTCCATTTTAATCTCAACCATAGATTTAAATGCCTTAAACTTATCTAGAGCTTATGATTTTTCTTTGAGAAAAGCTACCCAAGTCATTCTAGAGTAATTATCAATCAATAACATGAAATAATTGTCACCTTGAAAGATTATTCTTCTTGTAGGTCCACAAAGGTCTATATGCACCAACTCTAAAGTTCGTATGTGGTGCAGGAGCACCATTAAGTAGATTTGGTCCATCAAGGTTAATGCTGAGTAGGTTATAGGAATTTTAGAAATTTTTATTAAAATAAGGTCTTGAAGACCATTTGATTATGTAATTAGTCATTTATGATGATATCTAGGGGTTTAGAAGGTTAATTTTGAAAAAAATGTAAAATGTTGTAGAATTGTTAGATATGCAAAATTGCACAATTTAAGGAAGTCCAACAGTCAAGCCTTTCAAAAGGAAGTTGGAAGAAGTTCGAGAGTTAATTTAGAATAGAAACATGATAAATATGTTGTAAAAGCTCAATGGAGGATTTATTTTGAAGTTTTGAATAAGAAAACCGCTTGATTTATCTTTGTATTTGTAGATTCCATTGTTAATTTCTTAATTGTCGTGTGTGTATGGACCGTACAAGAGAGCTTTGAGGAAAATTTCTTTTGAAATATCTTGGGGCATGTGTTAACCTTAAATTTCCTCTGGTTTGAGCCTCTAATCAAAGGCGAGGTGTGTGTTTGAGCAACTTCTATGTTTGCAGGTTTGTACCTAGTTTCAAAGGTTTTGAGGGATTAAATGGAGGAATAAGTCATTCCACCTACTGTCACCTATTGTACCTCAATAGAATGAATTATACATACCTAGGAAATGTGTGCTTAGGATTTGGAGGAGCAAGGAAGTTTGTAAAGTGTTTTGGGCATGATGCCCTAAGTAGTTTCTTTGAGTTTTGCATGAAGAAAGTGAGGTTTGAGCCTTGAACTTGAAGAAAGTGTGGGTGAATTGGTTATGTTGAATCCTTGAGCATGTGTAGGGGGATTACAGTGAGTTTGAGTTGGTGGCCAAGTTTGGGAAGGCTTGGACAATAGTTTTTCAATAAAACCCTAGGAAATAGCCTTAAAGTGAGGGTTTGTGGTTTTGGGTACTTGAAGGCCATACAGTAATAATCTAATTGTGAAATTTAGGTTTGGATATGTCTAGATTGCTGCCCCAATGAAATTTTAGGTCTATGGTAAGTTTTATGGGCACTTGCTTTGGAAAATAGGGCTAATTTCCCCTTGTAGTGGAAGAAAAGCCTTAGTTTGAGGGCTTTGATCCAAAGGAGATCATTGAGATATTGATGTAGGGTGTGTAGGGAGATGAAAAGTAACTAAGACAATAATTTATTTATGGGTTTATGTTGATTGTGGTGAGTTAGAGCCTAAAAATGCATTTGGAAAGGCTATTAGGCTTGTAGGCCTAAAAAGGTGAAATCTGGAATAATAAAGTTCAAGGCTTAAGAGGTGGTTTGAACGTATTCAATTTGAGATTGTGAGTGGAAAAAAATCCCCTACTTGCATCAAAGTGATATTAGAGTGAGGAAGTAGTTCCTTGAAGAAGAAAGTTGTAGGTTGGAAGGTGAAAAGACAAGTTGGGAAAGATGCCTCTGAAGGCCAGTGCAATGGAAAAGGAAATAAAAGAATTGAAAGAGACTTTGTCATAAAAGGATAGGCTCTATAGAGATTCTCAAGAAGCCACTATAACAAGGATAGCAGCTCTAGAGAAGAACCGAAGAAGAGGAATGGTGAATGAAGACCAAAGTGATAAGGAAAATGAAGGAGAAGAAGGAAACCCTTTAGTTGATGATGAAGATGATTTAGATCTTGAAGAAAGGAGAATGATCAAGATGTTGAAGGCAGTGAAAAGTGACAACACTCCAAAGTTGAAAGTTGATGTGCCAATGTATGGAGGTAAGATGGATAGTGAAGAAGTATTCTCATGGATAGATGCCTTAGATAACTTTTTTGAATTTGAAGACATTGAGGACATCAAGAAGGTTAAGTATGCAAAGACAAAGTTGAAAGGACCAACTCTCACATGGTGGAATTTTGTTCAAGAAGATAGGATCAAGAAAGGTAAGTCTAAAGTAAGTTCTTGGGATAGGATGGTAGCAAAAGTTAAGGCTCAATTTTTACCAGCAGACTATGTTATTCAAACTTTCATGAAATTGCAAGAAATAAAGCAGAGGGAGATGGATGTGATGTCTTATATTGAAGAATTCCATAGATTATGCATAAGGTCAAGTCACCATGAAGATGAGATTGAAAGAGTGGCCAGATATTTGAGTGGCTTAAGGTTGAACATAAGATATGAAATCAGTTTGAACCCTCCTAAGACAGTAGAAGAATGTTTCCAAATGGAAAAAAGGGTAGAGGATAAAATCAAAAGGAGTCAAGAAAGGAAAGGAAGGGGAAGAGGTAACATGAACAAAGGAAGAGGCACAAGACAATCCAAATAAGATCATGAAGATGTTGATAAAAGCAAAGAATAAGCACATGAATAAAGGGGAGAATGGAGAGGTGGAAGAACAAGTTTTAGACAAAGAATAGATTCAAATGAGTTTACAGGCATATGTTACAAATGTGGTAAGTATGGTCATCCTTTTTTTTTAATGTCCAGAGGGGTTTGGATCAACTTCAAGTGGAGGAGAAAAGAAGAATGAAAGAAGAGCACAAATTGTCCAAGAGGAGGAGGCAAAAAGTTCAAATTCAAACACTCTACAAGCAACTCCTAAAGTTGGTGAGATGTTGATGATGAAAAGGAAAATTTTGAAGACCGCATATGAGAAAGAGAAAATCCAAAGAAGAGTCTTGTTTAGGACAACCTGCAAATGCAAAAATAAGGTATGCAAAGTAATATTTGATTCAAGGTGCTCTAATAATTTTGTATCTAGTGAAATGGTGGATAAGTTACATTTGGAAAGAGTTCCTAAGGAGAAGCCCTATAATGTGTCATTGGTCAATGATAATCATTCTATGGTGGTATGTGAACAAGTAGTAGTTGATTTTCAGATTGGTCAATATAGGGATAGAGTAGTTTGTGGCATATTGCCAATGAATTTTTGCCATATATTGTTAGGAAGGGTTTGGAAATTTGATAGGTCAGTCATATACAATGGGAGGAAAAAAAAAATACAATTGAGAAGGATGGTAGAAATTCATCTTAACTCCATTGGATGAAGAGGAAAAAGAGCATGGTGAGATCATAATGATTGGGAAAAGGGAATATGTGAATAAGAGTCAGGAATTGGTAGCCAATGCAAGTTAGGACAAAGTGAAGGAAACAGATAGGGAAAAAAAAGAGTGTGCAACCAATTGTGAAGGAGAATGTTTATATGTGGAAGAAGAAAATGGATGGGAATGTATCTCAGATTGAGATAGTGCAAAATAAGTGTGCAAAGCTTTGGGTAAGGCAAGAAGAGAATGACAGTGTGTTGATTGGGACAATTGAGTGCCTTGTAGCAGCAGGGAAACAAGTAAAAAGACAGTATAAAGGTGTTGATACAAAACCTTGAGAGAATGGTAAGATAGTAGACAAGGAGATAAAGGATTTGGGTGATGATAGGATAGTAAACAGGGCAAGGACAAGTTTGACAGAGTTAAGGAAGTCTGATGGTACTATTAATAGGGAGAAAAGAGTAGTTGGCATAAGTATTGGGTAGAGGATGATGAGTGGAGAGCAAGGTAAAGTGAAGGTAGATGTTGGAGGTTAGAGCACAAGTGAAAAGAAAGGTGAAATGACAGTATTTGAAGATGACAAAGTTGGAAAACACCCCACAAAGTTGTATGGCAGTGAGAAGTAAGTTTTGGATGAAGACAAGAACAAGAAGATTAAAGGCAACAAGAAGCAAGAACACAATGTACTAGTTGAAGACAATCAATACAAAGGAGGACATGTTACACTAATCTTTCCAAGAGACTTGGAAAAGCTTCAAGTTGGGGTGTATGGTGCAGGAGCACCATTAAGTAGATTTGGTCCATCAAGGTTAATGCTGAGTAGGTTATAGGATTTTTGGAATTTTGTATTAAAATAAGGTCTTGAAGACCATTTTCTTATTCAATTAGTCATTTATGATGATATTTAGGGGTTTAGAAGGTTAAGTTTGAAAAAAATGCAAAATGTTGTAGAATTGCTAAGTATGCAAAATTATACAATTTAAGGAAGTCCAATAGTCAAGCCTTTCAAAAGGAAGTTGGAAGAAGTTAGAGAGTTAGTTTAGAATAGAAACATGATAAATATGTTGTAAAATCTCAATGGAGGATTGATTTTGAAGTTTTGAATAAGAAAACTCCTTGATTTATCTTTGTATTTGTAGATTTCACTATTAATTTCTTAATTGTTGTGTGTGTACGAACCGCACAAGAGAGATTTGAGGAAAATTTCTTTTGAAATATCTCGGGGCATTTGTTAACCTTAAATTTCCTCTGGTTTGAGCCTCTAATCAAAGGCGAGGTGTGTGTTTGAGCAACTTTTGTGTTTGCAGGTCTATACCCAGTTTCAAAGGTTTTGAGGGATTAAATGGAGGAATAATTCATTTCACCTACTATCACCTATTTTACCTTGGTGGAATGACTTATAAAGACCTAGGAAATGTGTGCTTAGGATTTGGAGGAGCAGGGAAGTCTACAAATGGTTTTGGGCATGATGCCCTGAGTAGTTTCTTTGAGTTTTGCATGAAGAAAGTGAGGTTTGAGCCTTGAACTTGAAGAAAGTGTGGGTGAATTGGTTATTTGTTGAATCCTTGAGCATGTGCAAGGGGATTACAGTGAGTTTGAGTTGGTGGCCAAGTTTGGGAAGGCCTGGACAGTAGTTTTTCAATAAAACCCTAGGAAATAGCCTTAAAGTGAGGGTTTGTGGTTTTCGGTACTTGTAGGCCCTACAATAATAATCTAATTGTGTAATTTGGGATTTGGATATGTGTGGATTTCTGCCCAATGAAATTTTAGGTCTGTGGTAAGTTTTATGGGCACTTGCTTTGGAAAATAGGGCTAATTTTCCCTTGTAGCAACAGAAAAGCCTCCGTTTGAGGGCTTTGATCCAAAGGAGATCACTAAGATATTGATGCAAGGTGTGTAGGGAGATGAAAAGTAACTGAGACAGCAATTTATTTGTGGTTTTATTTTTATTTTGGTGAGTTAGAGCCTAAAAATGCATTTGGAAAGGCTACTAGGCTTGTAGGCCTAAAAAGGTGAAATATGGAATAATAAAGTCCAAGGCTTAAGAGGTGGTTTGATCCTATTCAATTTAAGATTGTGAGTGGAAAAAAACCCCCTGATTGCATCACTGTGGTAGAGTATTCTTTGATATTAAACTTTTTTTTCTTATTTGCTTCCCAACCTGACATTCCTTACAAATTGCATTGATAGGCTTTGTAATCTTTGGAAGATCTCTCACAACTTGAGCATAACTAATCCTCACCAGGCTATCAAAATTGATGTGACACATTATTCTATGCCATAACCAACTTTCATTGATTTGAGTCATGAAACACTGACCATTAGCACCCTTAAGCTAATAAAAATTTCCATCTGTCCTTTTTCTTGCAACAACTAGAGTTTCGAAGTCTTTTTTGATCTCATAACCACCATCCTAAAACACAAGATTATATCCTTTGCTACACATTTTTCCTATAGTTAGAAGATTATGTTAGGGACCCTTAACATAAATAACATCATCTATATTATGGTTTCCATCAAATCTGATTGAACCTTTTCCATATATCGTAGCAGATGTATCATCAACAAACTTAACAAGACCACCTTCAAAATTCTCAAGTTTAACAAACTTACTCTTATCACCTATCATATGACTTGAGCATTTGTTGTAAATAATCTAGTATTTTTTATCCTCTCTTGCATAAAAATTACTCACAATAGTCCCTTTGACATTATGACCTACTTCTGGAGCAATTTCCTTCATACATCTCTCAGAGTTAGCAAAATTAGTTCCAACATTTAGAGCCATGAACAAGAATTCATCATTTTCATCATCCGAGTAATCAAATTCATCACAAGATATATTGGAAACCTTTTTTACATAATAAATTCTCTTAATTGATTTACCTTTATTCTTACACATTTTTTTTCAGTTCTAAACTTGTGATCTCTTGATTCAGAAGTCAGAATTGGAACCTTGAAGTTGATTGTAGGCAAGTTACAAACTTACAACACAGACATTCCTGCATTAACAAATAGCAAGTCAGTGAAAACCTAAACTTAAAGGCGAGTGATCATTTCTTCATAGTGTTATAAGATTTCTTTATCTCTTTTCCATTCTTGCTTCAATCTTAAAGATGGTATTAAGTAGGAAATGGGATCTATATTCTCTGTCCTTAAACAAGAAGACATTTGTTTCCAACTTTTATTCGAAGTGAAAGATCAATATTCCGAGCAACAACTAAAACAAGGGTAAGAATCCTTAGGGTGGTGAAGAGATTGGGAGGCCATCAAAACACCCAAAACATAGAGTTACCATACAGTCTTACTTTGGAATTGGCAATGCTTCTGATCCATCAGATCAAGATTGAGCTACATCATCAACTCTTCCACCAAATATTAATGAAGAAGGTATTCACAATACCTCACCAGCACCGAAAGGTGGAATTGTCATTGAGTTAAATGAGTCAAATGAGGATGGAAATACCAGTGAAGATGTTCCAATGAATACCCTAGTTAGCGAAAATGAGATAATTGACTTGGATGATGTAGGTAGCAAGAAAAGAAAAGGAAAATAAAAAATGGGGTGCGAGTGGGAAATGACAAGGAATTTTTAGCTTGATTAGGTGTCAAAGTACCCATTCATTGAAGCAGTGGAGAAGCAAACGAAGATGAACCACCAATAGAATGCAAGTGTATTATTTGTAGTTGGAAATGTAAAAGAGAAAAGAAGTTGGAGCTAAGCTTGACACTATAGAAAAGCATCTTGGTAAATTTTATGAAAAACAAATCATAGATGAAAATGAACAATCAATAGTATAGTGGAAATCAAAGGAAGAATGTCTTCATGTTAAGCATGTCATGCAATATGAAGAGCATAAGCAAATAATGTTGAAGCTTGCTACATGTGGAGGTACAATTAAGGCTCAATTTGGAAAAGTAATGGAAGGAGCACAACTGGAAAAAATTGTTCAAATGAGTGTTGTTTTTCATATTTTGTCCTGAGGGCATCTTATGACAAACTACCCAAAATATTTTAATTTATTATCTTTTTTGGGTGTTCCTCACTTTTCTAGCATACATTGGTCAGTAAACACTGGATGGGAATGGGAAAATTGTCTTGTTGTAGTGGAAAAGCAAGATTTAAAGGAGAAAGTAAAAGAGTCAAACTTCATTGCATTATCTTTAGATGAAGTTACTGCGGTAGATAATACTCCTTGGGTTTGTATGCATGTGTATACTATAAAACAACATGTCCACCAAGCTCATCTTCTCTGTTTTCATAAAATGAAGGATAGTTCAACATCGCAAAATCTATTTGAATTCTATTGGAAGCATTTCTATTGGCCACAATCATTGATTTAATGGTGTTACATGGATCATACTACTAGTGATAGACAACACCAAAATTAAAAAAATTCAGAAGATCATGTACCACCTTAAATTCTTTTCTCTCGAATGCGAATGCTCCACATGAAAAAGGTAAAGAAGGAAACAAGGTCTTTTTCTGTTGATTGAAAAAGTATAGTTCATCAGTACTCTGCATCTACCTTACATATTCCAATGTAAAAACCCTTTTTGTCACATGTATTGGAAGTTTGTATGGCTCTACTTTTGATTCCTAAAATCTTAGCATAGTATATTCTTCGATTAAGTACCAATCAACCAATTCTATTTCTTTTCCTAGTTGAATGCAATTTCTACATGACATAGGCAATCTAGGCATTGGAGTATTTGTAATTTCTTGATGCAGTGGAGCCAAAAAGTAGCCTACAAAATGATCGTAGTTCCTTTGAGAATCATGCATCCTTATCTTAGTGGTCCAATCATATACTGGAGCCATTTTCTTTTCCTCAACATTCGTATAAGGTTAAATCTGAAGCTTGTTGGTCTAAAACATTCCACTAAATTTGAATAGAAAAGAATAGCACAAGTAGGTTGTGAACCTAAATTTCTTAATGGAATTTGAGTGTGGACCTCCTTTAATTATTAAAAGTTATTCATGCATGGATTCTACAATGTGATCAATATAGTTATATTTGACAAGTTGAGGTGGAACAACATAATGGATATTATATACCACTTCAAAGAGGCTTGCACCCACTTTCTAATTGCTATCCAGTATGAGGAAAAATGCTAGCATGGAAATAGTATCCTGAACCCATGGTCTAAGAATATCAAAATCATAAGGAGGCTTATGATTACCTTTCAATTTGTTTCTAACTTGTATGTTATCCTAAACTATTTTATTTAGGAAAGAAATTTTCTCCCTTTCATCCACTGCTTCAAAATCACTAGCAAGCTTTTCTAGGTCAATATGGACATTTCCAAATTCTTCGATTGTAAACCCCAACTGTTTTCCAAGTTCTTTTGCATTAATGGATAACAATTCTTCTCTTCTATCTTTATTAACAATTGCTCTTTTATTATCATCATAATTGTGGGAACAAACCATGATAAATTTTGGGCAAGGGAAAACCTCATGTAACAGCATGTGCCCTAATCCACTTACCCACAGTGCATTGAAATTATTAAATTTAATTTGGTTTGCAGCCTTATTCTTATATAAAATATAAGCTTTGAGGTAAGCCTACCATACATTTTAGGATCATAAATATCATGGTATTGATCAGTGAAACTTGGGGTTTTAAGTAATCTAGCATAATGTATTTTTTATCTAATTTTTCCCCGCCTTTCCAAAAAAAATTCTTTGATTTGATAGTGGTGGTATACATGCTTATACAATGTGAAATCATGAATTCCCTCTTAGTCCTCCTTAATTTTTCTTAAGTCTCTCAACCCTAAACCCAAACTTCAAATTTTGATAAATAAGATTTTAAGAAACGACGAAACATAGCTGTAGGAATTTTGTCTTTCACTTACCCAGGTTTTGATTCTTGAAAAGATTAATACTAACAAGCATGGACTGGATCTGTTGGAACCCATGGTCCCATAATATCCCTATAACACTACAATGAGCAATCTGAAATTTGTTGAAAATGGAGGTAATATTGTAGCTTAAAACTTGTAAACATATGAGATTGTAGATTTAATTAAGTGTTCTTTGTCACAATTCTTTGTGTATGATTATCTATTTAAATCAATTTTACCAATTGTAGAAAGGGACAGAAGATTGTAGAAGAATGAGACAAGAAGATAGAAGTGACAGTATATACGTGGAGAAACCCTTTTGGGAAAAAACTCCACTAGAATCAATAGTGATTCTATTATTTAACCTTAGACCAAAATTACAATAATACTATATCAATCCTTGATTGATATGCTTCCTTTTCCTTCAACATCCTTACACTTTTTGTAGCATATAAGCTATCCATGCATTCTATGTGACCAAGCATGAATCCACACAACCCATTCCATGCTTCAAACCCTCACACATCCACAAGCTCAACCTACTAACCTGCAACAAGCTCTGATGCACTTGCTGCAATTAATAAACAATTATTGAGCATGTAAACTCATTGGAGTTATACAATACAAGAGCATAAATCTCCTCACAAAAATCTACGCCTAGATTGTGCAAGTAGAGTTCCACCATATAATTTGAATTCAAACCAAAGTCTTCCTCAATTTAGGTGACCCAAATTGAACACTTAACTAAACGTAGGTCAAGAAAATATATTTCAAGCATCACCTCAAAGTTGGAGCCCAAGAATGGGACCACTTGACTGAGACTTGTAAATATCTTCTCATGAAAAATGTGTTAATTGAAAGATGCCAACTTGGGCGCCCAAGGTGGGTCCAAGTCAATCTTAGTTAACTGAAACATATCTCTCCACAAATTCATGCAAACATTATGCAAGATTGATCATCCCCACTTAACTGAAAGTATCCACCTGTTATATGTCATGCAACTGAAGTCATTAGTCATGCAACTCAAGTCAATTCAAGTCAACTTGCATTCAACTCAAACTAACTACATGCAACTGAAGATAATTGAACCATAATTGAACTGAACTGAACTGATACTGAACTCCACTCATGTAAATATAAATCCCTAATTTGTAGGATCTAAAACATGCATTACTTAAGTGTTATCAATCCTCCAAACAGTTAACTAAAGCAAGGCGGGTTCCACCTTCCATGTGGGCACCCCATGTGCTCCTATTTTGTAGGAGCTCTTCTTGGACATCCCCAAATGTTCCTATCATTTAGGAATAATTACAAATGACAATTTACATGTTCATTTCATTCGAATTTAATCTCTTTCTAATCCTAGTGTTGGGGAGTACTTTCTAAGGACTTAGGAGATACATGAAATATGTTTAGGATTGCAATTAAGTGGAATCCTATTCCCAACATTCTCCCACTTGAAATTATACATTACAATTATTCTAAACAAGGAATCATTATTATAAATCAAGTACATGACTCAAGGCCAATGGTCTTCCTGCACCAAGAGAACTTATCTGTAGGAATTGGTTTCGTAAGATAATATGCAACATTGATCAAAGTGTCAACTTTCTCAATCAATACCTTCCCACTCTCAACCATTTCTCGCACAAAGTGGTACTGAACATCAACATGCTTAGTACGAGCATGACACATAGGATTTTTGGCTAAACAAATAGCACTCTGACTATCACATTCAATTCTAATTTGCTTGCAATTAAAAGCAATACCTTTCCCAAGTCTCTGTAACCAAACTACCTCTTTAGAGGCATGTGTAGTGGCCATGTACTCTTCTTTTGTGGTGTAAAAATCAACCATGGTCTACCTCTTACTCATCCAACTAACCATAGCTCCAAACAAAGTAAACACATAGCCACTTGTCGACCTCTGACTGTCCAGGTCTCCTGCAAAATCTGAATCAACAAAACCCTGCATGTCTAATGATTTGTGCATAATATCAATATCATTAGCACCATGACAAACCAAATAGTAATTAGAAGTACCTCATAAATATCTAAACACCCTCTTAACATAAGTCCAATGTTCTTTACCAGGGCTAGAGATAAACCTACTTAGAACTCCCACTGCTTGGGCTATATTTGGTCTTGTACAAACCATTACATACATCAACCTACCAACTACACTTACAATGAAGTCACCAAGCCATTATATAGACTTCCATATATGTAAAACCATGGGCTCAAAACCATGAGCTCCAAAACCATGGACCAATACAACTAGCACAAAACCATACGCTAAAGACCACTAAAGGTTAATCCATTAACCCTAACCTAAGAACTAGTTTAACCCAATTGCCCACCCTACCACCTGTGAGAACTCCTCTCTTACCAGGCCTTTCCTTTCATGGATTGAGCAAGCCATACCAAGTCTTATAGCCATCATCCCAAATACATGTATTAAATTTTACATACAACTCCATTTTTATTTTCCACATCTCATAACTAGATGCATTGAATCTTTCAATATCTAGACGAGAAGTAGAACTCATTGTAACATACTTCTTTTACAAATCTGCAATAACACAATAGTAAAAGCTCCCACTACAGCTAAAAAACCTTCAAACTTTTAAGAGAAAGGCGTCCCAAGCCCTATCCAACCATGGCAATATACCAAATGTTGAAAATGAAGGTAATATTGTAGCTTAAAACCTGTAAACCTATGAGACTATAGATTTAATTAAGTGTTATTTGTCACAATTATTTGTGTATGATTATCTGTTTAGATCAATTTTATCAATTGTAGAAAGAGACAAAAGATTGTAGAAGAATTAGATAAGAAGATATAAGTGACATAACATATACATGGAGAAACCCTTTCAGGAAAAAAATCCACCAGAATCAATAGTGCTTGTATTATTTAACCTTAGAACAAGATTACAACAATATTGTATCAATCCTTGATTGATATGCTTCCTTTTCCTTCAACAATCCTTACACTTTCTGCAGCACAAGTTATCCATGCATTCCATGTGACCAAGTATGAATCCACATATCCCATGCCATGTTTCAAACCCTCACACATGCACAAGCTCAACCTGCTAACCTACAACAAACTCTGATGCATTTGTTGCAATTAATAGATAATTATTGAGCATGTAAACTCATTGAAGTTATAAAATACAAGAGCATAAAGCTCCTCACAAAAATTTATGCCTAGATTGTGCAAGTAGAGTTCCACCATGTAATTTGAAGTCAAACCAAAGTCTTCCTCAATTTAGGGGCCCCAAACTGAACACTTAACTAAACATAGGTCAATAAAATATCTTGCAAGCATCACCTCAAATTTGGCGCCTAAGAATGGGCCCACTTGATTGAGCCTTGTAAATATCTTCTCATGCAAAAGGTGTTAATTGAAAGATTCCAACTTGGGCGCCCAAGGTGGGTCCAAGTCAATCTTAGTTAACTGAAACATAACTCTCCACCAATTAATGCAAACATTATGCATGGTTGATCATCCCCACTTAACTAAAAGTATCCATTTTTTATCTATCATGCAACTGAAGTCATTAGTCATGCAACTCAAGTCAAATCAAGTCAACTTGCATTCAAATCAAACTAACTACATGCAACTAAAGATAATTGAACCATAACTGAATTGAACTGATACTGAACTCCACTCATGTAAATATCAATCCCTAATTTGTAGGATCTAAAATATGCATTACTAAAGTGTTATCAATCCTCCAAACAATTAACTGAAGCATAGGTGGCTTCCACCTTCCATGTGGGCGCACCATGTGCTCCTATTTTGTAGGAGCTCTTCTTGGACATCCCCACATGTTCCTATCATTTAGGAATAATTAAAAATGTAAATTTACATGTTCATTTCATTCGAATTTAATCTCTTTCTAATCCTAGTGTTAGGGAACAGTTTCCAAGGACTTAGGAGATACATGAAATATGTTTAAGATTGCAATTAAATGGCATCCTATTCCCAAAATTCCCCCACTTGACATTATTCATAGCAATTATTCTAAACAAGGAATCATTATTATAAATCAAGTATAGGACTCGAGGCCAATATCCTTCTTGCACCAAAAGAACTTCTCTGTAGGAATTGGTTTCATAAGATAATCTACAACATTGATCAAAGTGTCAACTTTCTCAATCAATACCTTCCCACTCTCAACCATCTCTCACACAAAGTGATACTGAACATCAACATGCTTAGTACGAGCATGATACATAGGATTTTTGGCTAAACAAATAGCACTCTGACTATCACATTCAATTTTAATTTTCTTGCAATTAAAACCAATAACTTTCCCAAGTCTCTATAACCAAACTACCTCTTTAGAGGCATGCGTAGCAGCCATGTACTCTACTTCTGTGGTGGAAAAAGCAACCGTTGGATGCCTCTTACTCATCCAACTAACCATAGCTCCAAAAAAAGTAAACACAACCACTTGTCGACCTTTGATTGTCAAGGTCTCCTACCCAATCTGAATGAACAAAACCCTATATGTCCAATGATATATGTGTAATATCAATATCGTTAGCACCATGATAAACCAAATAGTAATCAGAAGTACCTCATAAATATTTAAACACCCTCTTAACATAAGTCCAATGTTCTTTACCAGGGTTAGACATAAACCTACTTAGAACTCCCACTACTTGGGCTATATCTGGTCTTGTACATACCATTGCATACATCAACCTACCAACTACACTTACAATGGAGTCACCAAGAAATTTTATAGACTTCCATACATTCAAAACCATGGGCTCAAAACCATGAGCTCCAAAACCATGGACCGATACAACTAGCACAAAACCATGTGCTAAAGACCACTAAAGGTTAATCCACTAACTCTCACCCAAGAACTAGTTTAGCCCAATTTCCCCCCCTTACCACCTAGGAGAACTCCTCTCTTACCAAGCTTTTTGATGCAGATTGGAATGGAAGGAAAACACACAACCACAAATGGCAAAGACACTCCACACAATGCTTCTCTCAAATACTCTTATGAGGAGTCCTAAACTCCACTATTCCTTCAAGGAAGAAACCCCTCACACCAAGGACTCATGAACTTAGACCTTCCACCAGAACTAAAGACACTTGTACCATGTCCACATAGACCAAATAAAAGTTCAACACCCCACCTTGCACCTAGGGACCATCCTTTACTTTTCATTCCAATATTTTAGGCCTCTTTTACATTTAAGGTTTTTAACTCCACCCGGTAGGATAGTCAATTTAAATTCTAGATGGAGGACTGTTATGACACCAAACCATTGAATTTGGACTCCCAAAATAGACTCCTAAAAATCCTCAAAACCATTTTTCTTGACTGTCAATGCAAAATCCACCATGGCCCATCCTAGCACTACTCCAAGAGGCCTAATTCAAAAACCTACACTTAGGTCTTGATTATCTAGACTCTCCCTTGCACCCCAAAGCCAAAATTCAGACTCCTATAGGTTAATTACACCTATAAACATCATCCCTAAGTTCCCCTTAAACATATTCTTCAAAATCAAGCAAAAACTCACTTTTTTTGCTTATCAATTAGGCTTGCCACATAGAGATGTCAAGCCACAAATCTTACACCACTTCCTCCAATGAGCCTTACATTATTCAAGACCTTGAGGACATAGTATTACATACATATATCTTCCATCCCACCAGGATTTAGCAACTCTACAACGTGGGGATAGAAGAAATCCACATTTTTCACCCAAAACCCTTATTTTAAGGGTTTTCAGACCACCCAAGAGTAAAATTAAGATATCTCCCTTAATACTCAATGAAAACTCACCACTCCTATGCCAAAAGAAATATTATTCAATCCTCTTTCCAACCATTATGGGCTTGCATCATAAAAAAAATTCTACAAGCTGTACCAAGCATGGGAACAACAAACTTTACATAGAAAATTAAGAAAAAAACAACAAACTCTTTATTGAACGCCTTTTTTTTTTATCAATAACCTTTCCCCGACCAAGAGAGGCATATTTGAAGTCTTAAAAACTCCCTCCAACTTCTTGCAACTGAATTTTGAATTAGTTTCCTATTGGAAACACAAAAAACCTCATTTTGCCACTTAAATGCCTAATTAAGGCAATTTAGACAATTCACTCCAACTCGACTATCAAGAGCCTTCAAAATGTGTCAAAGCCATTTAAAACCTTTTCAAAGAACAAGGTGACTCCCCTCAGGTTTCTAGATACAACAAGGCATCTTTCTTTCTTAATTTTCCAATGTGCACTAGACTTACAAAAGGAGGATGGAGACCTTGTTTATACAAGAGAGTTGGTCACCAAGACCAAAAATTCAACCAAAACCTAAAAGACCTATTACAAAACATTTGAAATGGTCCTTAGGACCTTATTCCACCACCAAAACTAAGAAACAAAAATTCACCAAACATATTAGGTCCCTTGGACCCCCTAGGTGCTCCTGCACCACTTTTCCTTTCAGGGATTGAGCAAGCCATACCAAGTCTTACAGCCATCAACCCAAATACATGTATTAAATTTTACATACAAATATATTTTTAGTTTCCACATCTCATAACTATATCCATTGAATCTTTCAATATCTAGATGAGAAGTAGAACTCATTGTAGCATACTTCTTTTACAAATATGCAATAACACAATAGTAAAAGCTCCCACTATAGCCAAAAAACCTTCAAAATTTTAAGAGAAAGGTGTCCCAAACCCTAACCAACCATGGCTCTTATACCAAATGTTGAAAATGAAGATAATATTGTAGATTAAAACTTGTAAACCTATGAGACTATAGATTTAATTAAGTGTTCTTTGTCACAATTCTTTGTGTATGATTATTTGTTTAGATCAATTTTACCAATTGTAGAAATAGATAAAAGATTGTAGAAGAATTAGATAAGAAGATAGAAGTGACACAAAATATATGTGGAGAAACCCTTTCGGGAAAAAACTCCACCAGAATCAATAGTGCTTGTATTATTTAACCTTAGAACAAGATTACAATAATACTGTATCAATCCTTGATTGATATGCTTCCTTTGCCTTCAACAATCCTTACACTTTCTGCAACACAAGTTATCCATGCATTCCATGTGACCAAGCATGAATCCACACATCCCATGCCATGCTTCAAACCCTCACACATGCACAAGCTCAACCTGCTAACCTGCAACAAACTCTGATGCACTTGCTGCAATTAATAGACAATTACTGAGCATGTAAACTCATTAGAGTTATACAATACAAGAGCATAAAGCTATTCACAAATATCTATGCCTAGATTGTGCAAGTAGATTTTTTCCATGTAATCTGAATTCAAGCCAAAGTCTTCCTCAATTTAGGCACCCCAAACTTAACACTTAACTAAACGTTGGTCAAGAAAATATATTGCAAGCATCACCTTAAAGTTGGCACCCAAGAATGGGCCCACTTGACCGAGCCTTGTAAATATCTTCTCATGCAAAATGTGTTAACTGAAAGATGCCAACATGGGCACCCAAGGTGGGTCCAAGTCAATCTTAGTTAAATGAAACATATCTCTCCACCAATTCATGCAAACATTATGCATGATTGATCATCTCCACTTAACTGAAAGTATCCACCTGCTATTTTTCATGCAAATGAATTCATTAGTCATGCAACTCAATTCAACTCAAGTCAACTTGCATTCAACTCAAACTAACTACATGCAACTGAAGATAACTAAACCATAATTGAACTGAACTGAACTGATACTGAACTCCACTCATGTAAATATCAATCCCTAATTTGTAGGATCTAAAACATGCATTACTGAAGTGTTATCAATCCTCCAAATAGTTAACTGAAGGAAGGTGGGTTCCACCTTCCATGTGGGCACCCAATGTTCTCCTATTTTTTAGTATCTCTTCTTGGACATACCCACATGTTCCTATCATTTATGAATAGTTATAAATGTCCCATAATCAATAGTGCTTGTATTATTTAACCTTAGAACAAGATTACAATAATACTGTATCAATCCTTGATTGATATGCTTCCTTTCCTTCAACAATCCTTCTTCACAACTTGCAATAAACTCTCATGGAACTATCATACACTTTCTACAATAGAATCTATCAATGCATTCCATGTGACCAAGCATGAATCCACACATCCCATGCCATCCTTCAAACAATCACACATGCACAAGCTCAACTTGCTAACCTGCAACAAACCCTGATGCACTTGGTGCAATAAATAGATAATTAATGAGCATGTAAATTCATTGGAGTTTTCAAATACAAGAGCATAAAGCTCCTCACAAAAATCTATGCCTAGATTTGGCAAGTAGAGTTCCACAATCTAAATAGAAGTCAAACCAAAGTCTTCCTCAATTTAGGGCCCCAAATTGAACACTTAATTGAGCATTGGTCAAGAAAATATCTTGCAAGCATCACCTCAAATTTTGCGCCCAAGAATGGGCCCACTTGACCGAGCCTTGTAAATATCTTCTCATGCAAAAGTGTTAACTGAAAGATGCCAACTTGGGCGCCCAAGGTGGGTCCAAGTCAATTTTAGTTAACTAAAACATATCTCTCCACCAATTCATGCAAAATTATGCATGATTGATCATCCCCACTTAACTGAAAGTATCCACCTATTATCTGTCATGTAATTGAAGTCATTAGTCATGCAACTCAAGTCAACTCAAGTCAACTTGCATTCAACTCAAACTAACTACATGCAACTGAAGATAATTGAACTAGAATTAATGAACTGAACTCACTCATGTAAATATCAATCCCTAATTTTTAGGATCTAAAACATGCATTACTGAAGTGTTATCAATCCTCCAAACAGTTAACTGAAGCAAGGTGGGTTCCACCTTCCATGTGGGTGCCCCATGTGCTCCTATTTTGTAGGAGATCTTCTTGAACGTCCCCACACATTCCTATCATTTGGAATAATTACAAATGTCCCAAAATCAATAGTGCTTGTATTATTTAACCTTAGAACAAGATTACAATAATATTATATCAATCCTTGATTGATATGCTTCCTTGCCTTCAACAATCCTTCTTCACAACCTGTAATAAACTCTCATGGAGCTCTCATACACTATCTGCAACACAAGCTATCCATGCATGAATCTACACATCCCATGCCATGCTTCAAACCATCACACATGCACAAGCTCAACCTGCTAACCTACAACAAACTCTGATGCACTTGCTGCAATAAATAGACAATTAATGAGCATGTAAACTCATTGGAGTTTTCAAATAAAAGAGCATAAAGCTCCTCACAAAAATCTATGCCTAGATTTTCCAATTAGAGTTCCACAATGTAAACAAAAGTCAAACCAAAGTCTTCCTCAATTTAGGGGCCCCAAACTAAACACTTAATTGAACGTTGGTCAATAAAATATCTTGCAAGCATCACCTCAAAGTTGGCACCCAAGAATGGGCCCACTTGATCAAGCCTTGTAAATATCTTCTCATGCAAAAGGTGTTAACTGAAAGATGCCAACTTGGGTGCCCAAGGTGGGTCCAAGTCAATTTTAGTTAACTGAAACATGTCTCTCCACCAATTCATGCAAACATTATGCATGATTGATGATTCCCACTTAACTGAAAGTATCCACCAATTATCTGTCATGCAAATGAAGTCATTAGTCATGCAACTGAAGTCAACTCAAGTCAAACTGTATTCAACTCAAACTAACTACATGCAACTAAAGATAATTGAACCATAACTGAATTGAACTAATCAATACTGAACTCCACTCATGTAAATGTCAATCCCTAATTTGTAGGATCTAAAACATGCATTACTAAAGTGTTATCAATCCTCCAAATAGTTAACTGAAGCAAGGTGGGTTCCACCTTCCATGTGGGTACCCCATGTGCTCCTATTTTGTAGGAGCTCTTCTTGGATGTCCCCACATGTTCCTATCATTTAGGAATAATTAAAAATGTCAATTTACATGTTCATTTCATACAAATTTAATCTCTTTCTAATCCTAGTGTTGGGGAACACTTTCCAAGGACTTAGGAGATACATGAAATATGTTTAGGATTGCAATTAAATGACATTCTATTCCCAACAAAATCTCCCTATATGTTGACTCTCTCACTTAAAATAAAATCACTTAGTAGTAGAAATTTCACTTATTTTTTTTTAATATTAAAGTGAATGAAACATCAACATGTTGTCATTGGACTACACAATTAGTATATTACATTTTCATAATGAAACTTAGAAATAAATTCTCATTTAACAAATTCTCAACTGTTGATCTTTGTAAATCTAATGGTTATAGGGTGATTTCAAAGGTTTGAGTTCGCAAGCCTAGTGCTTTGTGCATTTCATTCCAGAATGCAACTACAATCATCCATCAATTGTTCATCGAATTGTTGAGTAATTTATGATTTAAACAATAAATATGTGTTTTAAAGTTGTTTTAAACTTCAGTGGTGCTAGGATACACAATCCTAATGGAGTCATCGAGATGAGTGCACGTATCTAGTCCACGGTTCCACGAGTCACATATAGATCTACTTGAAGCATCCTGTGGACGTACAAAGTCCTTTTAAAAGCAAGACATTCATTCATATCAAGGCCAAGGGGCTGGTAACTTGTAAGGAAAGCAGAGGTATGGAAACACTTTCCTAACATCAAAACCACAGGGAAGTAAGCAGACAGTACTTTTAATTTTCTAATTACAATCCAATTAAGACACACATGAAAGATTTATAGAAACAGAGAAGATACTCAAAGACAATAAACAACAAATTTACGTGGGAAAACCCTTTCGGGAAAAAACCCACCACACCAAGCTGAATCTCTTTGTATTACAATAACAAAAGATTACATACAATTCAGAGATACAACTCTCTGGTTAGCAATTCTCAGTAGCTACATTCACTATTCATCTAGTTACAGAAAATCTCTCAACAATTCGATTCACTCTATTGTAATTTCAAATTAGAATCGATCCTTTAAATCTTATCACATTCTAATTTTTGCCTTATGTTGATCCTTATCCGCCAATGCTTCATTGAAGAAAGTTTCCATGCCTTTTCAGATTTTTCCTTGCATGCAGTTTTTCTCCAATGTTGCAACTGATGCAAAAATCCAACCATCATCCATTTGAAAACTGCTTCCTCTGATTGGTCCAGCGGGATGCCACATAGGATGGTCACACAGTCAAAGGCGATCAAACTTTGTTGGCATATCGGTGAGACACTAACAGTGTCTCCTCGATGCCACAAAGTAATTGACTTAACTCTCCAATAGTCGGCAAGAGGTTTCAACGAACGCCATGAGTCATACCGAGTCCATCGACATTCATTTTGTTTCTATCGGCAAAAGATTCCTCTATTGGCAAGACATTTTACCGATGCTTGCAAGTCATATCAAACTCAGAGAGACCATCAGCAAGACATACCGATTTCACCAAGACCTCATATCGAAGTCTTCGAGTCATGGCGTCATGTGTTTTCCATTCGGCATGACTATCGCTTTTCGGTGAGACTCGTATCGAATGCCACAAGTCACAGTGATGAGTTATACTATCGGCAAGACACTTCGTTCTTGCCAAGACCTTCCACCAATCACTTCATGTTACATTGATGATCATTTTCTATCGAAAAAACTTATGTCTTTCGCTGAGACCACATACCGAGCGCCCATGTCTTGTTGAGTCGGAAAGACATTTATTCTTCGCTGAGACCTTTCATCGAGTATCACCAAGTCTTACCGAGTCGGCAAGATTTACACCTTTTGCTAAGACCTTTCACCAAGCAAAGATGTCATAACGCAATCAACCATCGTTGGCGAGACATCATGTAGTCGCTGAGAGGTTTCCCCGAGAACTTTGTGTTAGCTCGATAGCCATATGCTATCGGTGAGACTTTCACCATTCCCTAGGACTTCTCTCTGACACCCGTGAGTTAGCTTGATAAGATCAAACTATCGACTAGAGGTCTTCATTCGACAAAAGGTCACGCCGAACACAGAGAGTCACAGCGATAGTCATTTTCAACAAGACATCAACTCTATCTTGGCGACATGAACCTATCAAGCAAATTTAGAACAGTTAGTCGCCCAGACATGAACAATGTCACAGTGACTTTCCCTTCAGGAGTTCCATGTTAGTAAGGATTGAGGCACATATTCCAACAAGCTCTCACTTGATGAAGATCTTACTGACACCTCCAGAGCATAATGAAACTACTAAAATTCATGGGCCAAGAGGCCCATCGAACTCGTACACCACCTGAACTTGTCTATGCTCATAGGCTTCGTCAATGCATCTGCAACATTCTCCAAAGTATCCACTTTCTCCAAAGAGACCTTCCCATCTTCCACCATATCTCGTACAAAGTGATACTGTACATCTATATGTTTCATCCTGGCATGGAAAGTAGGATTCTTTGCCAAACATATAACACTCGACTAATGCGATGAAATTGTAATTTTTCTTGCATCAAAACCAATGTTAGAACTTACAAATGTTTTATCAGTTGCTTCTTTGGGGTATGTGCTTAGCTCACCATGTGATACCCTTTCCTTCAGTGGACAAAGTGACTACGGCCACGCCGGCTGCTCATCAATACGCACAACCATTCATCCCATGAAAACATATCCCTTTGGTGGATCTTACATTGTCGATGTCCCCTGCCCAATTAAGTCCACATGGCTTTCGAATGCGAAGGTTCTTTACGTGATTCAACCAAGTTACCATGGTAACCACAAAGCGTAGTCACGGTGCCGCCGGAATGTCAAGCTGCTTCTCTTCCACTGACATCCAATGTGTCCTTCCAGGATTAGCCATAAATTGACTAAGAACTCCCACTGTTTGGGCAATGTTTGGCCTTGTACAGACCATTGCATACATAAGACTGCCAACAACACTAGCATATGGCACACTGGTCATGTCCTCCCATCTCGGTGGGAGATTTTGGACAATCCTCAATAGATAGCTTCATTACTTGTGTAACTGGAACAACTAACTGCTTGCATTCAGTCATACAAAATCTCTATAGAACAGTCATGACATATTTACTTTGACTGAGCCAAAGCTTTCTGCTCTTTATGTCCCTGGTTATTTTCATTCCCAGAATGTACCTTGCTGCACCAAGATCTTTCATTTCAAACTTTGCAGACAACTGATACTTAAGATCAGAAATCATTAGCTTACTATTGCCTATGAACAACATATCATCAACATAGAGTGCAATAATAAGGACTTGATCACTTTTAGCTTTGTAATATACACAATGATCACATTTTGATCTTACAAATCCCAATGACAAGACAAAAGTGTCAAATTTCTAGTACCACATTCTAGGAGACT
>VDFB02192056.1:0-24209 GCA_007258455.2 Sequoia sempervirens
TTCTATTTTTTTTGTATTTCATCATAATAGTAAATTGCACTATTAACCTAGTTAGATCATTACATTTCATCATTAGGACATTTTCATATTTTGTTAAGAGTTGGTTAACTCACTTATCAGGCTATAAGTCAATCTCATAGATTTTCCAAATGCATCGTTGCATTTCCAATCCATCACATCTCCCCCCTCTTTTCCTATCAATAAATGAATATTTGGGAAAGTTCTCAAACCCTAAGGTGAAAACTCAAAGGTTTCCCTTTCTCATTTTCAATTAGTAATATTTTAAATTATTTTTATATATTATATATAATGGGAAAGGAAAATCAAATTAAAAATCTTCTACGAATGGAAAAATTGTTGAACTCCTTCAACAAAAGGGCTTCTATTGGTGTAGTTTTGTGACCAAAAAGGACTCTCCTTAGGATTTTGGGGTTGCAAATAGTGGCAAACTCCCTGCAATTTCACCTTATTGCTTGCAGAGAAGGTTGGAAGTCGTCAATGCTAAGGGACTATGTAACAATAATGATGGATCCACTAAGAACTTGATAACCTGCAGATTTGTGAGGTCTTTGTCCAATGTTGGTGTCGTTGGTGACCTAGATGGTATGGAGTTGGGTACTAATCATTCACATCATTATCACCCAAGCACTCCTCTACAATCTAGCAACATTGGGGTCCTAGATGGCATTAGACTTATGGAGAGTGAAAGGATATCTTTGGAGGAATCTACCAAACCTACTCTAGCTCCCAACATCTTGCCTTTAGAGTGAGGTGTGGTCATCAACAATAATTATTATTTTTTAGGAAACAAAATATAGAGCCCTATTTTATAGTTAGTGGTTTCAAGAAAATTGCACACTACTCTAAAAACCAAGTAAAATTGGATTTTGATATTGACTTAACAAAATAATAATGTGAAAATTCAAAAAAAAAAACACAAAGAATGGGTTAATTGGAAGATTTTGTTCTTTATGGCCAAGTCTTCCAGATCTACATAACTAGATCTCTAAATCATGGTCACCTTTAATGGAAGGAAAAGTACAGATTTATCCATGTCCTAGAGGAATTTTTATTGTGGTGTTTGATAGTATAGAATACAAAAACACTATTTTAAACTATGTTTGGTTGTGGGGATAAATTATGATAATGTTAAAATCATGGAATCCTCATTTTAATCCATATATTGAATCATTTTTAGTCATGTCAGTTTGGGTATTCCTTCCAAACCTTCCCCTTCACTAATAGTTTGAATCATGTTTTGTAGCAATTGGGAACTCCATTAGCAGCTTCATATCAATGGATACATATTCATTAGATTTCATTCACACAACCTACACATGAATTTTGGTAGAATTAGACACAATCAAAGATCTTCTGATAAAAATGATATTGAAATCCAATGGCTAGGAGTGGATGCAACCCTTGGATTATGAAGGATTAACATTTAGGTATAGAAAATGCTACAAAATTGGATAATTGGTAGCAAAATTCCCAAGCATGAAACCTCAAACAAAGAACGAAGCTTCTTGGTGCAAGGACACTTCCCCAAACATTATATTGTGGATAACTCCCCTAGAATACATGATCCATCTTCACAAGTGGAGGAAAAAGAGGAGCTCTATATAGAACCAAAGGGGGATCCAAAAATGTCACAAGATGGTACCTCTAATAGCTCGGGCTTCACAAATTCCAATGGTGATTCTTTAATGGAGGCCTCCCAAAATACTAACATTGCTCTAGAGAATAAAGGCTCAACAATCCCAATGGAAGGTGTGACAACACCTACACAAAGTCCTCCCAATCTCCTTGGGGATGGAAATAAAGGAGACAATGATTGACACAAAGTACAAAAAAAGAAGAAGAAGGTTGTTAATAAAATAAGGAAGTATGTAAAAAAATGCAATTAAGGTCTCACTCCAAATTTGGGGCAAAGATGATAATCTAATTCCACAAATTTATAAGCAATGTGGTCATTGGAATTTTGTATATTACTTAATTTTGTAATGGACATTTATCCACATAAACATATGTAAACTTTGTTTATTGAATAATGAATTAGCAACCCTATGCTATAGCTTATGAATAAAAAATATATATATGTTTTTAAAAACTAATTAGTATTTATTTTAAATTAAATTTTGTATGCAAATTTAGTAAAAACAAATAAATTAAGTTTTATTTATTCCACTAGCACTAGTTAGAAGTTAATTCCCAAAAAGTAATTTATTAAAAATAATTAGCAATAATTTTAAAAAAAGTTTAATTTATTATTTAATACTCTATTTTTTCTTTTATTAGTTAGTAAACCTTTAACTTCAAACAAAATTTAGTAGCATTTGGTATCAATGATGATTATGGGTTGTGCTTATAGGTAATCTCTATCACGCTTTTAAGTTATTGCATATATAGCTCCAACATATTGCAACAATAATCATGTTTTGTGGGCATCATCCCTGCCAAAATCACTTCCTTTGAGAAATAAGGGACATCACGTTGATTAAAATTCAAGGGATGAATAACTTCATTTTATTGCAAATTAAAAAAAAATTAATTCAAAATGAACAAAAAGACATTAGATTAAAATAGGAAAACCATCATACAACTCTTCACTAGACTTCATAGTTTTGATTTGATATTAAATTTCTAAAGGGAAATATAATTGTCTTATAAACCATGAATAAAACTTTCTTGGGTGATAAGTTATTTCTTTGCTAAGCATTAAGACTAGGCATTAGATGAAAATAGTAAACAAGTAATGGTCATAGCAACCAATCACTTCTAAATTAAAATCTCAACATGGAATCTCTCTTTTAGTAAGTACAACATATTTTTAAAGTCTTTTAATATAATTTATTACTTTTCTTAAAACAATCAATCTATGTTATGATCTAGTTTTAGTAAAAATAAAGAACAAAATATAATATTAATTAAAATATATTTTATAAATATAATTTTAAAAATTTCACTTGTAGATTTGAAAAATATTTTTTCTGATTTTTCTTAAAATATTATTTAGGTGAATGGGAGTTATGAGAATATTTTTGTTTTGTTTGTAAATTGGCCTCAAAATTATGTTGCATATGTGTTTAGTAAACATTTATAGTAAAAATGGTTGTAGTATAAATTTAATTTGATTAAAAGAAATATAATTCTAACATATGTTTGACCAAAACTAACTTTAATTTAAAAATGTTTCATTTATTTATGTTGATAAGTTGGCTTAAAAGACACATCTTTAAAATTTCACCCTAGTAAACTATTATATTGTAGATAGTTATTTTTTATGAAAATATACATGGAAGTCCATATTCATTTGAAACTACCATCATGAGGAAAATATCATGCTTTTATTATGAAAGTCATACATTCCAAACTAAAGAATTATGATGTAATTTTTGAACAATCTTTCATTTTGTAAAATCAACATTGGAATATGATTATTGGACTTGAATAAATTTGGTTGTGATGACAAAGTCTTGAATATTAATTTTTGTTCAATTACAAATATCTTTATTTGATCAACTGACGTAACTCAAATATACTTAAACACAAATTTGATTGTCATAAAATTGCATGATTCAAATTATGATAATTTACACATTATAAAAAATCTGTTAAAAGTTGTAAAATGAAATAAATCTTTAAAAAAATATTTATAATTTATTACATAAACATGAAGATGATAATATAAAATATATATATGACTTAAATCTATATGATTAAGAATATAAAAACCAAACAAAAATATTTAAAATTGATTATTTACATATAGGAAAACAAGCGATTGGCAATATTATTGCATACCCACTAGTGGAGTCACCCTCCCCACCTTTGCATACCCAATAGTAAATGAAAGAAGATAAAGTTATGAAATATTTACTTGAAAATATTCAACATGACACTTAAAATTATTAACTTGCTTAGAAATGCAAGAAAAAACAAACACAAAAATTGTAAAAAATTGTAAAATATTTCATATATAACTTTTAACAAAATCATTATTTTGGATGTTGTGGGTCAAGGGGAAATTGCTATGAGATTTAAAACTATTTATTATTTAAAAGGAAGAGTTATATAGTATTTTTTTAATTATGTCATTTATAGAGATTTAATTTTTTCCAAATGTGCAATTGGATTATGTTGATTTTATGAGATTGAGTTTTCTTATTTATAATTTCATGGACTTATTCATTATATTATAATCCATTTAAAAACTACAAAGATACCAATATTTACAATCCAATTTTTTAATTAAAAAAATCTTATCACATGAAAATGGACAAGTTGACAAGCAAATAAATGCCTAGGTCAACATCAACTAAAAGTATGTATATAAATTAATTGGGCATGTGCAAGGTGTAAAGAAAAGGAGTCGATGAGGTTATAGTTGGAATTGAGCATATAAATGAATGTACGTGGCTAATGGGGGATGAAGCTCTTAACATCATAACTCAATCTTTTCACAATGATAAATTTTAAATATAAAGTTAATAGAATTTGACATCATATGATTTTATAAACAAATATTTTATTGTATTGAACTTGGGCATGTGCAATTCCCCTTAGATTATTGGTGGTCCATAGGGGAAAAAGTGGGAGTGATAATAAAATAAAGTATCTTTGGATTGTGGTAATTTTAAATGGTATCTAAAAGCAAATATTTTAGTCTTCACTTTTAGAATATCTTTGCATGGAATTGTATGTGAAACAAAGAGAATATGAGGGTGCAAAGTATTATATGGGGAGATAAAAATAAATTAATTTTTTTTAAAAATAAAGATATGTTTGGAATATGTTTTTGATTAGAAGAAAATAGGTTTTGATGGGCTCTGAAACTCAGTACAATCGGTTTTGAAGGGCTCTGTAACTCTATCCAAGGCAGGCATGCTACAGAAAAGATAAATCACATACAAATAGCAGCAGTAGTTAACAAGAAGACATATTTTGATTATGTTATTTATTGAGGTTTAATTTTTTTGAGATATGATTGGATTAGGTTTGATTTTTGGGTGTTTTATGAATTAGTTTTTCTTGCTTGTAATAGTTTAGTTAAATGTTTTATGTGTATGCTTAGTCATCATGTTGTAATCTTGTAATGCCACATGCACGCAACCCTAGGGAAGTTGCAAACTACTAACAATTTCACAACAATTTAAAAAAAAAAAAAACAAATACATGTATGATTACAACGTAAAGCCAACAATCCCCTAAGGTCATGAGACAAAGATTAATTAATTCACAAATTATAACAACATGCATGAAATGAAACATAACAACATTCACTTAACTAATTAAAGCACATACATTCCATACAAGTTATTTTCATTAAGACCATGAGATCCTTCATGGTTACCAATGATAGAAGTTATATAATTACAATTACATCTCTCATTCCCAGAATGAGGTAAATCAATAACATGATTGTTTATTACAATTTCCACCTCGATAACAATGAGGGGTAAATAAAATACAAGATCCACTAACATAAAAGAAACCAAAGTAGCATCTGGATCCCACGAGCTCTCCAACACGAAAGTCTCGTCCACATAAGCCAATGCCAAAACAACGGAGTATGGTGCACGTTCCACCCAACCATGTGATACTCGAAGGCTCACCGCCCGTGCTAGGAGATAGTAATAAGGGTTTCAGGTCAAGACCAACAACCTCTAAACATAGGCAACATGACTCAACTGGAAAAGATTCTGAACATGACATCACATGACACAAAAGTTACAATGCTTCCAGATTTCAAATACATGAACACATCACTAATACAAACATAATGCTGACTTAGGAGAAGTGTCATCACAATGTCGCATGGGATATCCTGGCAAGTCTTCCTAGGTCCCGGCCCCCATCTCGGGATATCCTAGTAACCTCTAACGACTCCCGGCCCCACATGCAAACCAAAGCGGAATCAATTATCTTTTGAAGGGACAAGATAACGATCTTGCCATTCCAGGCCTTCTCGTCTCATCCCAAGTCTTTACAAGCACTTGCGTCCATGAGCGAGGCAAAATTAATCTTTTTAAATGTTGGTACCACCTATGCTAATTAATTGGTTTAAGTTTTCACTGAATTAACCAACTTACATTGAGATCTCCTGGCACCACTTTGTGTGTCGGCCCTCAATGCAAGCCACTTCTCTAAGACAACACGTGGAACTATGCCACCACCAAAGGGTACTCAAGTGAAACCTAGGGATAATGACTCCCTAAACACGACATAAAGTCAATGTAGCCCGTTCATAATAACCGGGTACAACACGGGACACAATTAAGCACTACCCAAGGCAAACAAGGTCAACCGTCATGACAGCAACCCCAAAACACATAAAAGAAGATCCTATCTGGAAGACTTACATAGTACTGACTAGACTGCCCCACACCAAGAAGAAGCATTACAAGCAATATAAAGTAGACTACATTAGGATTTCGTAAATCCAATTCACTCAACGCATTGGTGCATTACTTCAAATTAAATAAAATAAATTCTTGCACAATTACATGAGTGTGGTCTAATGCGTTGCAAATATTTCTGTAATCTACACTTGACCATTTAATCATAATGCAAAAATTCTCATAATGATAAGAACTCCATATACATTGCAAAAATAACTTTAATTATGATACTCAAATATCATTTTATTTATAAAAGACATATACATATATAAAAATGCATATACTCGACGTATATATATTATTACGCATATTTTATATACATATAATTAATACTTAAATAATTACTTTAATATTATAATTTTCAGAAATAAACCATATTACCTTATTTTATTATTTAAAATATAATATAAATACATTTTAATATATATAATATATATATATATATATTTTATAAGAAATTTATATATATATAACTTATATATATTAAATATATTAAATATATATTTAAAAAAAAAACATTGTAATCATAAATATTTATATATATATATAATATGATATAAAATATATATATATATAATATAATATACATATTATATTTAATATATAATATATAAAATAAAAATATTATAAAAAATGCATAAAAAAGGATTTTGGGCACCCTGCCCCTGGGGATCTGACCTCCATTCTTGAGAGAACTCACATTTGTGTGGGCAGCGGCGGCTGCCAGCCACCAGTAGATCAAGCAGTGAAGTGCCGGGGGTTAAAACCCCTTCCACATACCCCGCGCGGACAAAACAACGACTCCGCCCCAACAAAAAACGACGGAAAAAAAAAATGACTGGTAAAAAAAAAATCATAAAATATGACCTCCCAGAACTTCAAACGAAAAATTGTGAATTTAATAAATACATGTATATATATATATATATATATATATATATATATATATATATATATATATATAAAAATACATCATGATGTTATATATATACATATATATATATATATAAGCTACAACATAGCTTCATAATTTGTTTGAAAAACTACATTCCTTCAATACCCAAATTGGGCAAACTCTCAATCTGAGAAACAAAATGAATTTCCATTGAAATTTCATAGTCTAACACATAAATTTCATGATTTCTCACAAGTTAAAAAGAGATTTTTCCCAACCCACAAATTTCCATAATAACCATTTGAATCTTTCAAGTTTGTTTCAATTTTCCCACATGATAGTTTGAGGATAGTTTATGGTTCACATGGTTTTCTCAAAAAATTTGAAAAATTCTTTTATTCAAGTTTGAATGGTGATTCCAACATGGGTTTTGAATTCAAAGTTTGAATTCCAAATCTAATTTGAGCCATTTCAAACAAATTGCTAAAATAAAATTGCATAAAGAGGGGAAAACATGGAACCTTTTGTTTTTCTCCAAGCTTTTTTGAATCCTTCAATGGAGGTTGATCTCCTTCAAATTTTGCTTCAACAATCTTTCAAAAACCTCTTCCAAGAATTTCTCCAAGTTTTTTCAAGTTTCTTGTTGCTCTTCAAAAATTACCCAATTCTAGAAAAAGATCATTCAAAAAGAAAATGCATTTTCCTTATGCCCTTCTCCAAATTGTCAAACCCCTAATTTTAGTTCACCCACCATAGTTATTGGTATTTTGGATATTTTGGATATTTTCATTTTTAAAAATTAATAAAACAATTCTATTTCCCATTTCAAATGCATAATAATTATTTAAAACCAATTTCTATTTGCACCCCAAATGACAATTAAATTCCCTTTTATCCACAAAATTGAATTTACTAATTACATTTAACAAAGATCATTTTTAATTTTATTTCAAGAGGAATGCAAGGCAACTTCTATTATTATTATTATTATTTTGTCTCATTATTTAATAATGCTAACACAATTGGACTAATTTAATTAATCAACAATAAATCTAATTCATGATTAGATTATTTTATCAATTGAATTGAATTAACTAATTAATTAATAAGCACTCTTTTATGAATTTTGGCAATAAATTAAAATAAAGCAAACACCATTTCACTAGGAAATTAATCACGCAAGCAAGGAGAGACGAGACGACAAGGAAACAAATAACTTATCCCAACTAACAACCCGACGACACACTATGGCTAGGGTGATGTCATGACATAGAAAACCAAGTTACTATCTCCCAATCGTTTTTTGTTGAACAAGGGACATGCTCAGACCTACGGAATCAGGTGGAGTCAATGTCCTGTACTTACATGCTGCACACAACACGAGTGTCGAACATGCATATATATATATATATAAATATTAAAACACACTGTGAAGAGGAAATCGTAGAATCATAGGGCACTCGCATGCGAGTGATGTGATCCCGTCCCCTTCACCAATACAATATCGCTAACTGACGCCTCTAATCATCAATGGTATAATTAAAGCATAAAACATCAATAATTCACATACATGATAATTTAATCCATAACATGAAATAATAATATCATCTGATTAAAGTACCATCACATCACAATATAATGTTTACATCGCTTAACAATTAGCGGTCAAAAGTAACCAAGTTTATAACCAACGTGCTAACAAAGCAAAATATACATAACGAACACTGTTCGATCAAAAGAACAAAATGGAGGGGTGTTACAAAATCTACTTAATGTAGTGGTATAGATGTGCATATCAATGTAATTGAATTGTTTCTAGCAAATAATATTTTATTTGGGTCACTTGTAACTTAAATGGTAAATTTTATAAATCCGATGTATTGATTAAAATAGTTTTAAAGTTGAAATGAGAATTGATTCAAAAAAAGAATTAGAAGCACTTATTCTCAAACATTTTTAAATCAAGGATTTGGTCCTCATGACATACTTTTATTCTATTCCTTTAGGACTAGTATATATTATATAACTATAAGGCTATTAGAAAAATAGGAAAGTATAGAGACTAAAAGGTAGTTATAGAGGAAAAAGTGTATGCCTCTTCTTTCCACTTGCTTTACATTCACTTTGGGTTTTATTTTAAGATATTTTATTTTAGCATTTAATTTGATTTGTTATGCGTATAAGCTAACAAAATTTAGAAAATTTGTCTATCTTGAATCTTTTAGTTCTAGTGGTTTGGACCCATATTGATTCATACTAGTTTTTTTCATTTTTAATTGAATTGCATTAGTGATTTTATTCCTTGAATAAAATCATGCATTCAATAACATCCTTCAAATACAAATGTATTTTTTTGAATTCAAGATGCTTTTATTATCTTAATCCAAACATTGTGTTAAAATTAATTATTGTTAGTGAGCTTACATACCAAAATATTTAAATTTACTACCTAGAATATCATATTTAAAAGCTAGGCCCTAGGACACTAGTTAAAGATAGAAGAACTAAATCATAAGAGAATTGAATGATTATTGAACTACATTAAGAATATTATGAAGTAGAACTTCAAGTTTTGAATCAACATTGAAACATATTGCACTTTAGACATTTTGCATGTGTGTGCACTTTAGACATTTTGCATGTGTGTGCCTTTTCTTTCTTTGAACCTTATAAAAGTGGTCTATCAAATGGGTCATAGTTTTTTATCAAATTATTGGGTATATCCACAACCAATTTGAGAGTCATTTAAAGTATTTTAAAAATATTGGTTCTTTTTTTATTTTTAGAGGTCCAAATGTTTGTTTCTAACTCAAAGGATACCTTGGGGTGATTTGGAGAATATTAAGGTTGACAAAACATAGTGTGTAGATGAAATAAATAAATAAAAATTATAGTTTGACATAATCATCAATTTACACAAGTAGTGAACTCATCTCTACCAAAATAATTTTAAAAATATCCCTTAGTACATAAGTAGCAAAAAAAATTAACATGGTGTTTTTAAAATCACCTCCTAGTACGAGTAATGATTTCATCACTACATTGACAAAGCATGTTGTACAAAGGTTCAGAGTAGTTCACATCATCTCCCAAGTGTGGTAAAATGTATTTTGGTGCCTCTAGAGACATTAAAGGACTACATAATTCTATTTGACACCTTGTTTAAGGGTTATCTCTCTTGGTATCTTAAATGTAAGCTTAATTTTTAATTATGTTCTTATTAAGTGGGGTTTTAGAGGTTGTAAACACCATTATAGGGTTCACAAGTTATCTGATCATGATGAAGGCTTATGTTGGCATGATGCCAACTTACTATAATGTATAACTAGCTTTTGCATAGTGGGCTAAGGAAAAAAGTGCTCACTATTGTTCAAGATTTTTCCACTTTTAGAGTTTCTCTAGTGAAATCTCTTGTGTTTCAATCATTTTCATTTATTATTCTTAAATTTGTTGTATTTTTTTCATTTTTTTTTATTATTTTCATAGTGGAAATTATATTTGAATTATGTTAATATTTAAATTTAATATTTTTAAAAAAAAGCATTGAGGTGTTTAAGAAGAGTTACAAGTGTAAAAATATATTGTTCATTAATTTTTAAGGATTACCTCTCTTAGATTACAAATCAAGTGGTATCAAAGAAGGTTATAGTTACTTGTTGGTATTAGTTTTTTAATTTTTAATTGAAAATATAGGGTTATGCTCATTACTAGGTTGAGTGGAAGTGGTTGTTTGCATCTATTTGAGTACAAAATTAGTACTTAGGAGTGGAATAAATCACAAAAAAGAATGGATAGATAAGGAGATGAATATATGGATGATAGAAAAAAGGTTCAAAAATTTGGAAGAGAGTGTCTCAATAATCTTAAATTATATGGGAAAACTTATATTCTTGATAGTTTTCTTTGATCTATAACTTAAAATTTGGGTCTATAAAGGGAATAAGAAAAAGAGGAGAATGTCAAAGAGACTAATTTTAAACAAGGAGATATATATTTAGGTGGAAGAAATACCTTTTTAAGGTAGAGGAAAAGATATACATACAACCTTTTAATGGTGAAGTTAACATAAAGTAGACAAATGGGTTGTTTTAGTACTTCAAATTACACAACCTCTAACCCTAGAAGATCATTCATGGCCAACTCCCAAGGAATATGAAATTATTCCATTATATGTGTTTCATGGTTAGGTTGCAAGTGGATTTGGGACCTTGATGAGAGTGGAAAACCCTCCATAGTTCTAGCTTTACAAAAAGAAGGGTGTCTTACCTAGAGCTTTTGTATTGCCAATGTAGACACCCCAAATTCATTTCTACTCTTCTTCTAACTTCCTATAAAGTAATTGTCATTATTTTATTAATTACCTTCACCATTCATTAATTAATTCGTATTCATTCCTCTAAATTTATTCAATTTAATCGGTTAACCTTACCTCCCAAATTCCTCCAACTTGATTGATTAATTAATCTATGATTAGCCAATTTATTAAGACATTTAATCCCTTATTAGTGTTACATCTAATTTTTAATTCCACATCATCACTAGGTGACAAACTAATTTATCTTTCAATCTTAACTATATAATTCATCTTTCAATCTTAATATCTTAACCATTCACATTCTTAAATGTATTCGTTATTCACTTCATGCTCACACAAATGTCAGCATGCTAGATCAGCCCAATTATTTCTCACACATACATGAGCATGATATTCATAAATTCTACCTTCATACTCACACATGTGTGATCATGCTTGGTATTCCACCTATTCCTCCACTTGCTCTCTTCTCATTCAATCTTTGTTTTTTTTCAAATATCCACCATTGATCAAGGATTGTATTCCCTCTTTTGGAACTTGGCAAGAGGCTATGAAATTCATCCATGTGAATCCATCTCAACCATTAATTTTATCCTCTAATACAAGCCCTCCATTTTCAATTGGGAAAATCTATTTAAAGGAGATATGCTACCCTCATTGGATATATGAATCATATGATATCCTTATGTTGCCAATTTTCTTAATAAATCACTCATATTGTACCCTATGTTATAAAAAATAGTGACATATTAGTAGGAAGCATCCATATACCATTATTTTATATCATATATATACCATCATAATGCAGGTATAATATATTTGTTCATTGTTTTTACTATTTGATATTTCTCTCCATTATTTCTCTATCATTAGTGCGATAATTTAGTTGAATATTCGAGTTGTTTATTTCGACTAATCAATTTTCTACAACTAAAATAGGGGGCCACATCTCTAGAAATCCTTGTGGGACCCACAAACCAAATTTTTAATACCCATTTTTTAGTTTTTTTCTTAGTTATAGGTCACAAGTACCAACCATTTCCTTTTCCCTCTCTTTGGCCACTTGAATGGTTCAATAATTGTGTAGAATATTAGTACCCATGTTATTCACCACTGACACCGCCCCCAATTTACCTCTACTCTCCAATTTCACAATACTTTGGCTTGCTAACCTATTTTTAGTCTTTCTTTTCACCTATAACTTTATTATGTTTGGCAAAGGTTTTATCATTTGATGTCATTTTCATTACTCATAACCTATTTTCTTGAATATTGAAAAAAAAATTATTACAATTACAACATTCATTCTCAAACCTATTTCAATGCAATGTCATTTTCTACCCCCAAGTCATCTTCATAGTTCACCATTGGAGACCTATCCTTACCCATATCCCAAAATTTTCATCACACCTTTTTCATCTCTCCTAATTTCAATTTTAGATTTTTTTATTTCCTAACCTTCTTATTTGTCATTTTGGCCAAATTTTTCTCTCAACTTTTGCAAGTTTAGGATATTTTTAAAGGATAATTATTAACCTTAAAATTTTATTTTTAAACACATTTTTTTCATCATTTTACGGTCTTTCCTTATTATACTTTCTCTATTTTTTTTTCTACTAACATCCTAACATTATTTTCTAGCTATTTGTTGGCAACATGAGCATGATGGTATATGGTGTTTTCATTGATGGAAACCCCTTGTAGAGTGATGGTTCATTAGTATGTATATAGTCCAAAGTAGAACAAGTGTGTTTGGAAAATAAGCTAAGTGTTTGACTAAGATAGTGATGTAACAGAGCATTAGATTTATGGTCTGCATTTATCCACACTACAATATATTTTCATGCAGTTTTGAGGTGATAATTGTATGCATTGGACGAGTCCACATTCAAATTTTTAGAGTTTTATGTCTTTCACAACAAAAGATGTTGATGACAAAGTATTGGGCTTAGTAGAGGAAGAGTTATAGGTGCATAGTGCATATTGGAATGCTCTACATTCCACCATGGATGATCATTATGCTTTATGGATTTGAGGAAGTGTTTTAAGGTGTTATATGTGTGTGCACTCTAAGTTTTAAGTGGTTTGGTGTTTCATGTGTCAAGTTGTGAATGAACAATTGGTTCATTCAGATGTTGCTTCACCAATTTTGTTGTGTGGTATCAACCTAAGGGTTTGGGGTTGTGCGATATTAAGTTGAGTATGAAGCGGTTTCATATGAGTGATTATAGATCATGCCGAACTATTTTGGTGAAGAACATGTTTTGGTTTCTTTTGCAAGGTATGTATGTTGGAGTTTTGAGCTGACATGTTATGGTGTCACAAGTTTCATCTAATTAGGCCGACCTAATTGATGGTATGAATGTTTGTGGAATATATACATATATATATATAAGGTTAATTCAGTGTGTGTAGGATGAAGTATGTGAGTTATGAGGTATATGTGGATGAGAGAAAGTGTGAAGTGTGAAAGGTATTAGTGGTGAAGAATGAAGTGTGTAAAGTCAGTTTATTGAGCCTAACTAGAACTGTTTCTTCAACATATTGCAGATGCATTGTTAGAAGTTCAAAATCTAGCAGTGAGCCACTCTTTTCTATATCTTTTGTAATTCTAAAAGAAGTTATCTTCATTGGGAAGTGATCCCTCCCATTTTCTGGAAAGTAAGTCCTTCGGGCAGTGATCCTCTTGTAATATGGTGTAACCGATTATGATATATTGTGAGCTAATCCTCACCTTGGGTTTTCCCTTCTAAGGGTTTTCCACATAAATCTAGTGTTATTATGTTGATTGTTGTGATGCTTTCTTTAATTTTTCCTTTCCATTTCTACAAGTTTAATGAGATGTTTTGAATTCTCTTTTAAGTTAAGAATTTCAAGGAATACTGATTCACCCCACCCCCCCTCTCAATAGTTTGGGAGTTCAACAATTGGTATCAGAGCAAGGTTCCTTCAATTGGCTTATTCGCTGAGGTAGATCTTGGAGATTGAACACATGGTAACTAGGAGGCATCCTATCCCTTCTAAATAAATTATGATGGAAGGGTTTACTGAAGAAGACTATGAATTTGATATGGAAGGAGAACTCAAATATTCTTTTGATGACCTGGATAAAGTAGAATGTGAGAATAGAGATTTGAAAGAAATTCTTAAGGAAATAGATGAATGTATCAAGAAGTTGAGGAATCAAGTCAAGAAAGTTAAAGAGAAACTCAAGGAAATAAATGAGCAACTTAAACAATCAAATGAGACAATCACTAATTTGAAAGTGCAAGTTGAAGAAGGAAAAAGATTTGAAGACTTCATGAATGTGAAGTTGAAAGACAAGTCTACAAAATGTTCAAAGCTTAAAGAAGAATTTGTGTCTCTAAGGAAAGATCTAGAGAAAGCAAAGAGTCAAGAGGATAAATTCAAGAAGAGCTCCACCTTTCTTGTTGATATGATTTCTAGTCAAAAAGCTTCAAAGGATAAATAAGGATTATGGTTTGAAAAAGGAGAAAGCTCAAAGGAAAATCAAACTCCAAACAATACTAAAAAGGAGAACAATGAACAAAGGAAGACTAGAGATAAGAAAAGTAATGTCAAACATGTCTAAAATCAGAAGAAAGATTTAAAGAAACTCCTATCAGACAACCAGTTGCACAAAGTTTCCCATCTTTTAATGGTTACTAGTATTACTGCAATAAATTTATACATAGAGCTATAGAATGTAGAAGCCGGATGAATCAAAAAATTTAATCATTTTTTGATTAGTGATATGCATGCAATAGATTTGGTCATAAGGCTAGTGAATGTAGAAGACAAATGATGCATGGTTACAATAATATTATGATGTCTCAATCATTCCCCAGATACTATTACACATGTAATGGGTTTGGGAATAAGGCTTCTGAATGCAGATCTAAAAATGGAAAGAAGTAAGTTTTCTCTAAGACAAGGTATCATATGCTATAAATGTAATAAAATAGGACACATAGCTAAGTTTTGTAGAGGAAAGAATGTGAAACCCTCTGTTCCAAAAAAGAAGATTGATCTTGTTGAGGTAAAGGAGATGAACAAGATCTGGAAGAAAAGGGAAGAGAATGATGTGAAGAATGAGTTTGCACCAAATTCTAGTGTAGATGTTTCCTTCAAAAACTAGATAGAGAGCATTGGCTTGGGGGGAGTTTTAACAGAAAAATTTCTAAACCCCCTGCCAAAGATGTGATGTTGGCATCTTCAGCATACTGGTACATTTATAGATTGATATGATTGATTTGTTGGTAAAATATCTAGTGAGAAACCTCTTAATGCAAAGATTTGTAGAATTTTTTAAGGTTTCTATGATGATATAGAGAAGGCTTGACAACTTTTGACTTAACTTTTCATTTTTGAATTTATTGCATATTTTAGGTCACTGGAAAGATGTTTATATTTCATTATGCATATACTAAAGGTCATTTATGTTCAATAATTTGAAGAGGATAGCAATGCAAATGAGAGTTGAAGTGATTTTGAAGTGTTGATCGAAACCCTACCAAAAAATTTCATGAGGTATTTATAGTTTCTTGCAAACCCTAGTTAAAAAAAATCAAAATGTTTACTCCACAAGTTATTGATGTTCTTGAGAGGCCAAGACCTAAATTTAAGAAGCATCCATACAAATCCATGGAAATAGATAAAGAAGGGGTGTTTTCTAGGGTTTCATCAAATGTGTTACACATGCAGGATGTGCAAATTTATATTAATTCAAAGGTGGATGAATATGATCACTCAAAGATTATGGATTTTAGGGAAAAAGTGTTAACTGGAGATGATTTTGAACTAAAACCAAAGTATGTCAATTTGACGGAGAAGAAATTGGATGTGTGGAATGAATTTCCTAATTTTTGATATGATAATAAGTGGGTGAAATATGTTTTGAGCAAAATTCATGATAAATTATGTGGTTGGATATACCACATATGATAACCAAAGAGGTAATTAGGGTTATTACCAATTTGTGCTCCACTGGTCCAGTCTCGACATTGAAGGTCGTAAAGAATGAAGTTGTAATGTATCAGAGAAAAGTTTGACAAGTGTACCATAATAGTGAATGATATTGAAGATCCAAAAGTCAAGTATGCTTCTATGATGATTGGTTACAAGATATTTTTCACAAATAGAGAGAATTTTGTCTCTGCCACCACAATACACACGAGTTATCAGATGGTGAAAAAAGGAAAATATTTTGATCTTTGTGAGCGCTTAAGATTATAATTGATGGAGAATTTACAAAAGAAAAAAGATTCAAAATACCATTTCTGGTATGGTAATCTTATCATTTACTTGATGTTTTACTTTCTAAATGAGTTACCCAGAGTGAAGAATGTTGTATGGCTAGATAATATTCTTGTAGCTACTCAAATTAGAGATCACTTGAGGATATTTCCTGGTAAAGAGTCTTGTGATTCTGTGTTGTGGAGATTCTTTAAACTTTTTCAATCTTGTATGTGATAAAAAGGATTGCAAGTAAAGTTGTGGATAAGTACAAGAATGAATTGATTGTTATGGTTAGTAGAGATTACTGCTACATGGAAGCAGCTGAACCCAAAACTATTTGGGTTTCAGAGCTACCTTATGAGGTAGACGAGTCTAAATGCACTAGTCTTGTAGAGATTGTGTTGAGAAAACCTAAGGATACAACAGTGGAAAGGTTTGGTACTTATAAAGTGTAGAGAAGGGGGATTCGCTACTCATGAGTCTCTTTATTATCAAGAGAATCCCAGCGAGCAAACTACCATAAACTACCTCAAGGAACAAAGAGAGAGTTTTAGAACTAGAAAGAGTAGATCATAGAGGTTTTCCAAATAGACTAGCAAGTTTTCAACCAAAGTACAAAAGTGCAAAGTTTGAAATACAACACAACATGCTAGAGTCCCAAACACGCGTTGGCATCCCATAGGGAATAAAAACTAAGAATGTCTTAGGAAACAGTAGAGTGACTACTTCTACTATGACTGCTAAAAAATCATGAAATGCGAGAGAGTAACAAAATATGATAGAACTTAAATAAAGTGCGCTAAATGATAAGACTAAAAAGGATAAAGAAAGTGCTCACAACAAACCAAGCGATGAAGCCTCCGACAATTGAATATCTTTGACACCTGCACACATAAGACCAAGGGGAAAATGTCAGGGTTGTTTAGGGTCTTGTCATAGTCAAACCCCCATTTTGGTGTTCCCACCTCCATGGACAGCCAGATAGATAAATAAAATGAGCAAAGTAAGCCAAATAGGTAGTGATAAAATAAATCCTTGCTCGAGGAGGAGAACCTGTATCATGAGATAGATAGATATACAAAATAGTAAAATGTTTAGAAAGGGGATATGAGAAATCCCAAGATGCTCAAAGATACAAGGCATGCGATAGATATCACCTACAAGGCTTGAGGAAGAAAAAGAGAGAGACAAAGCTGTGAGAGCCAAAAGAGTTGCAAAGAGTGTTTGAAGAGCTTGAGAGCTTGAGTGTTGTAGAAAGTTGTAGGGATCTATGCAAGAAAGATAACAAGAGAGAAGAGAGTGTCTCCAAGAGATAAATACCAAGAAGAAGCCCCAATGGATTGAAAATATAGCATTTAAAGAGAGAATAGGAGGGAAAAGAAGCTTCGCTAGTTGTTACAAGGTGTCTCGGGTCGTTACCACCGACAAAAGTAGCTAACAAGTGACAAGGCACTTTAAAATGACTGTTTGAATGTCAAAATGTCATAGGATGCTAGAGCAGCACACAAATGTTTGTACAATGCACTAGTGTCTAGACACATCATGCTACAAAATGACGAGCATGAGAAAAGCACAAGGTTTGACACAAAGTTGACGCACAAGGGTAGCTACTGAAAAGGGATCATGAGCATCCTAAGAGGGAAAAAGGCTGATGTAGGGGCTAAAATGAGCCTACACAAATACTAAGGGAGTGGACACTAAAGTGGATACAATAATTTATGTGAAATTATAAGGGGTGTAATTTTACAACATTACATTTTGCCCCCACTTTAGCGGGCATATGAATCTACACTAATATGCATGCTAAAGGGAATCTACTAAATATAAATAACATCATGATACCAAAAGGATACTATAGAGGAAGTAGATAACCCTTTGAACCAAGGTAACATGCCCCTAGGTTGAAGACCTACAAAACAAACACATTAGACAAGAAAGACCTACGCTAGATAACAATGTTAGAACATAAAAAAGCCATTACATCATAGGGTTAGAACATATACATGAATAACATACACACAAAGGCACATAACAAACTAAAGGATTTGAGTCAAAAAATTGAAAGAGACCTTGATGTAGAAGGTTTTCTCAATACTATGCATTGTCCCCAAATTAAGAAATAACATAGAGGAAATCTTAAACAGAGAGAAGAATGTAAGTATTGATTACTTCAAGAGAAGAATATGCCCAAAATTCAAGGAAGCAACCAATGTCAAAGAGAGAAAGAGGTATATACTTAGGATGAAGAAGATGCAAGTCTTTGATCTGGTATACACAATTTGAGAAGGGAAGAAATTTAAGAGAATTTAAGAAAGAGAGATGGAAGGAGCTAGAAAGGAATAAAAAATTCCAAGAGAGATGGCTCCACAGGTACTTGATCCTGTGGAGAGTTGAAAGAAATGCACCACTGGCCCTCGAACCTATAGAAAGGTGAATAAAAGGCTCTAGAAATATTTAGTCATACAAAGCTAAAAAAAGAGATCCCACAAGATGAAAGTTCTTTACAGGTCCTCAGACTTGCAAAGGAGGCACCCCAAGTGCTCGGGCCTAAGCGAAGCCCAATGTGAGAGGCTCCATAAAGTCTGATGGGCCCTTACAAGTGCTCAGTCCTGCAAGGCAAGCTTTATGTAAAGAATCTTTACAGGTTCTCGGTCCTATAGAGAAAGAATGATCAAATAATCTTATGGCTACTACAAAATATGTTGCAAGAAAGTCACAGAAAAGATAGGTCTAATCGAGCTTCCCCCAAGCTAGACACCAAGATATAAGATAGGTCTATTTAGGCTACCCCCAAGCTAGATGCCAATGAATTCATTTGAAGGAGAAGCTTTCAAAGGGGGTTCCTTTGGCAGGGAACCCTTCAAGACACAAAGGGTACCATTCAAAGGAACGCTCCAATTGAAATTGTAAACAGTGATTTTGGTTTGACCCCTCACAATGCTTTACTCCTCCTAGGGTTTTTCACCTAAAAGGAGAAAGGGAATTGGATGGGGACCAAAATGCAAAGGTTTACACTCAAATTCTATGTTAATGAGATTTATCATGCCTAATTAATATTTCCTAATGCTCTAATTTAAAATTGAAATTATTTAATGATGAAAAACTATGAAAATGTAAAGTGCTAGAAAACACATTGTGGTATGCAAACATGTGATAAATGACCTAGAAATGGAAACAAAACTAAATAGAAAGTTATGAAATAGAATGTGTGCACATGGATACTAAAAATGGATGGCATGAAGGTCTGAAATCCTGATAAAAATGATGTAGAAGTCAACTGGGACACTTGTGCCAATCTGGGCGACTTAGTCCCAGTTTTGGGAAAAACTACCTAGAAACCAGTTTCTGCCAAATGGGTACTTAGATCTATAAAAATCACTAAAAATTAGGTCCATTGGGACTAAGTCACCCAAGGTGGTGATTTATTCCACTTCTGAATCTCTAAAAATTTGGAAGTGGAAACAAATACTCCAGGTCTACACTTTAGTTTCCTACAGGTGTTCGCTTCTGAAACTCTTATTTTTGAACCCAAAAATGAGTTTTTATTGATACTTTGACTTGTTGAGTTAAGAGAAGACTTGAAAAACCTTGCAACTTTATCTCCAATGATTTCCAAGCTTCCAAGAGTCCTAAATCTACAAACACACAAGAAGAGAAGAAATGTTGAATGTTAGGGTATGGGGGTTTTCCTTGGTCAAACCCCTTTTTAGGAAATTAAACCAAAATGGAGAAATAATGTAATGAAGCATGAAAAAATGGATTTAATACCTTTACATGATGTTTGATCTTGGAATTTATACATCAAAACATGAAGAATATTCCCTTGAATTTCTTTGGAAGTTATCTTGATGATTTCGAATGATAAAACCCTAGCTTGCTTGAGAAGAATGATGAGTGATTGAGAAGATTGATTGCAAGATTGAATGAATTAGGTAAAAATGATAGGGAAAACTCTATATTTATACACAATTATACCTAAATTCCCAAAAATACCTCATCACAAGCCGATCGACCTTAGGTCTTAAAGAATAAAAACCCAAAAGAAATTTGAATTAATTTTGATTTTTGTGCCACATGGGACTAAGTCATCCAAGGTGGCGACTTAGTCCACCTGGAAAATTTTGAGTGGATGTCAGATATTAGGATGTATTAAATTTTATTTATTGGGTTCTTCTTCAAAAAGACACTTAATTAAGGCCTGTAAGTGCATAAAGGGGCCATTTAAAGCATAAGAAAGGTGTAAGTATTGATGACAAACCTAGGAAAGTGTGAAAGTTTGTTACAAGACTTTACAACACTTTGAAATAGGTCTTGGTAAGATTATTTAGGTGAATTATAACATTATGGTCTTATAAAAGTGTGAATATGTGTTACAACACCTTACAACACTCTTTCAAGACATCAATAAATGTATTTTATTCAATTTGCAAGGGCCCAAGACCTAGTGTGGATGTGTAGACACCAAATCAAGTCCTCATTAAGTCCAATTTGTCATCAATTATTCCCATATCAAGAAAATTATACACTTTTTGGCAACACATTAAGCCCCCACTTTAGTGAGAGGATGAACTTAATTCAAACTCACACTAAAGTAGTCATTCAAGAGGAGTCCAATCGTACCAATGCAAATGACAAAGAATGATAAAGATCAAAGGAGGTTGTGCAAGCCCCCAGGATTCAAGATCCTAAGTCAAGACAACATAAGCATGAAAGGACACATGCAAGGTGAATTATTTTCAGTAAGACAAGATACATGATCATGCAATGACAATAACTAGAAGGAAATGAAAATGGGGTGGAAAAGATGCACTCACTCTAGGGCCATAGAACATAAGGTCGTCCGTGGGGTAAGTTGTCCCAAAGAAGTGGTTTAGTGAGAAATTCATGCTAGTGTTTTGGCTTCCCACCATATAATGAGAAATTCATGCTAGTGTGTCAACTTCCCATCATACAACCAATACCAAAGTTATGCTCCTGATAACATTGATAAGGCACCACAATGAAAATTCTTTTGTAATTTTTTTTGATGTTGTGTAAAAATTTTGTTAAAGGGGATTTTTCTTTGTTCATGCAAAGTCTTCTTCTTAGGGATAATTGTGCCTAATGTCTCCAAGAGAGGAAAATTTAGGGTGTTAGATCATTATCCATTGGATGCCTCCTTCGCATCAAGCCACTTTAGTTGATCGTTATTCTCTTGTTAGATCATTATCCATGGGATGCTTCATTTGCATCAGGCCACTTTAGTTGATTGTACACTCTTGGAAGGAATCAAACCAAATGATACCGCAGGAGAGGGGGCACATCACAGAAAGGGAAAAATCCAGCCATGAAATTTGCAAAAGATATTATCTATGTATGCCCCCACTTTAAAGAAATTGCTACCTGCAGATTAACGTAAGCAATTTCTTTAAAATAGAAAGAAGGAGATGAGAACTTATTTGAAAACCACAATGCCACTTAGTCATATGTTTTCGATAGGCTACATCATGAATAAGGGAAGTATGTCATGCAAGCCAACTTAAGGCATGTCATCCACATCCCAAGCTTGCTCTTATGTATTCATGAAAGGTTAACGACTAGCCAAAAGAGGCAACCACGAGTGACATACGAGGATAAGGCTACCCAACCCCTTGCCCCCACTTGGTGCAAAACAAGGGTGAGCCAAAGGGATTAATGAGATGCAATCTAGAGTGAAAATCAGTATGAATTAGAGGAAGTAGATTCCCCCACAAAAGGAAGAACACCAAACTCTATAAGATGTTGGATTTTACTACTCAAAGCCTTGCATTCATTAGTGGAATGACCATGAACTCTATGGTATGCACAAAATGAAGTCTTGTAATATAATTTCTTGCAAGTTTTTGGAGGAAGGGTGATCAAGTGATCTTGGGTAAGTCTTGACAAGATACCCTCTTGATCAATGAGAGAAGGTGGTCCTATAGTTTGTGACAAAGATACATCTTGCTTAGTATTAGTTGTCATACCTACGCAAGACTCTTTAGATTGTGATATTTTGTGCTCACTCTTATAGGAGGGAAAATATATCAAATGCAATTCATTGTCATGAAATGAAAAGAGTTTGTTGTTTACTTCATGTTGTGGAAAGGATGATTTTCAAGACCACTAGTGTCGAGGAGTTCAAGGTGCACAACTATTAAAGTTGTCTTAGAAGGATGGTTTATGTTAGTATTGATGTTTTAGGGATGGTTGGTGTGGTGGTATGATTTCAATGAAAGGAGAATCACAAAGATCATGAGTTATGGGTGGATTTTCACGTCTATTGATAGTGGGGAAAGTAAGGGAAGAATCTATCTGATTGTCATGTTTCTCTAAGGTCTCATTGTCATGTTCCATATTATCTATCCCACTAGGACAGCTTATAATATGTTCCTCCAAGGTTGAAATTTGTAAAGTAGCTTCATCACAAGTGGGGAAGGCATCAAGAGAAGAACCATTAGGGTGTTCATTCTTACCAAATAAATCTTCCCATAAGATAGGAACATTAGGGAATGGAGGGACAATATTCTCATGACTTTCATTCATTGTGTCTTTCAACATAAAAGTATCATCTTCATAGTTATGAGAGATACTAGGAGAAGAATAAGTAAGAGTATCATGATCATTTATAAGTTTATTTATGTGTTCCCTAATGCCTTGAAAAAGAGGGTTGTTAGAGGCCTTGAATATTTGATCATCTAACCCTAGCATTCCCTCATTATTTATAATCTCATCAATTTCACAAGCCAAAGGATAATGGAGATTGGGTAAAGTGATGTTTAGAAAATTCTTCATGATCTCTTCTTCTTGTTTTCTAATATCATCCCAAAGGGAATGAATAGAAGGGAAAACAAGATCCCCATGATTCTCAATGATTGTTTTGTCTTTCACCAGGATACCTTCATTACTAAAAGGAGAGATATTGGGAGAAGAAAAAATATGATTATCAAGATTAACTATGTTTGTATGCTCTTCTATCACATCATTCGCACAAATAGGAGATATAGGAATGGGAGGAATTTGAAGGCTAGTGTTAGAATATTCACTCTCTTGCATTAAGAGACAATCATAACTAGGACATGCATTGAATGAATGACAAATGTGTTTATTAACTAGGTTTTTCTTTACAAACTTGGAAAGAATAGACACTATCATTTTGAAAGAACAATCTTTGCAAACTCAAAACAAAATGTCAAAGTTTGAAATGAAATGCAATTCATAGATGATAATGGACTGATTATGTTATGTAACAATGTGGGAATGGAAATTTAAATTTAAGCAATGCATGAAATGAGTAAATTTAAGTTATATCTAATGAAACACACGCTACAAAAATCAACCAATTGATATAGATATGTATGGG
>VDFB02192057.1:0-16414 GCA_007258455.2 Sequoia sempervirens
ATAAGTTTTGGTTATCATCATTAGAAAACACATCCTTTTCTCGTTAACGGTATTGAAGAGCATCAGTTTGTTTGTTTGCTTGGTCTTTATCTTTTTGACTTATCTTATTTTGTGCTTATTCCAAGGACATCTTGATGATATCCCAAAACAAAGGATTTAGAGAAATAGGAATGGGTCAGTAATCATTATCTTTTGTTTGTTGTGCTTGTTGGACATTCTTGTAAAATAACCTCGGCGAATACTTGCTTTGATAGGTATGTAGGGAAGAGGTCTAGGGCAACTTGTTGACTATTACAGGGATAGGTTTACCTTTCCATGTTTTGGTCTGAGGTGTCTAAAGCTTTTGAAGTACATCCTAGCAAGGTTTCCGTATGTTAGGTGTGAATAAGAATACTCCTATCTGATTGTCAAGTCAAAGTCCATCACACTAAGTACAACACCATCCTAGTTGTCTATACCTTGATGCATCGTACCACGTGTGTTATCAAACATAAGGAAATTCGGCCCTTTGAAAATCCCAATTCCCCAGCAAGTAATCATAACCATCATCACCATCATCATCATCATCATCATCATCATCTACATTTGTGTCATCTCGTGTCTTGTTGAAATGACTTCTTCTCTTCTTACTAATCACGCTAACAAGGGTACTATGACAGTTAACCATCATCACCATTATCATCATCTCTCCTACATCCACAAATCATTGGCACATTGCATATCATATAGAAATCATGCACATTGCATATCATATAGAAATCATGCACATTGCATATCCTATAGAAATCATGCACATTGCATAAACATATCATATAGGAAACACATGCATCGCATTTTAATCATCATGTAAATAGGTTATCATAAAAACATTTTTCATAGATAGGTGCATACATGTCATCGCATTTCACCCATTGCATTGCATCACATAGCATTCATAACCATTTTATCATCTAAATCATTGCATAGCATCTATAAAGACATTCCATAAATCATTATAATAGGCATATAAACATTTAATTCATTAGGCATATCACCTTGCATTAACATTGCATCACATACATCATCATTTAGGATAATAACATTTATTATTCTAAAGGCATCCCATAAAATCATTTCATTAAGCATTAAACAATATTAGCATCATATCACGACCATCACATCACATCGCATCCATAAAATCATCTCATATATAAAGCACTTTCCATACATCATTGCATAATCATTTCACATATCACAATTGCATAGAATAAATCATCACATAAATAACATCATCGCATAAACATCATTTTGCATCCATAATAACATCATTGCAAAAACATATAGAAATAAACCACCTATGCAGAAATAAAAGTACATGGTACATCTCATCAAAATCATCTCATATATCATATCATCAACTGTCATAGTACAGGAGAATAAATAATTGGATCACTGTACAAGTATGTCAATCAATACAAAATGCCCATCTGGCTATCAAAAATGAGCCTGTAAGGCACAAAAGGGTACATCATAAAATCTCGGTCAAGCCCAATCTCTGTGGATGCTGCCCTCTCCCCTGTCACCATGACCCTCTGGTGGTCTCTGGCTAGCCCGCTCTAAGTAATCAGGGACCCAGTCTGCTCTAGGTACATGGTCATGGTAGGCCCGACGGTAGTACTCTATCTCTCGAATGGCCTCCCTGTAGGATCAGACCGGCACTATACCCTACGAGGACTAGGTGGCTGTCATACTCTCAATATGTTGCCTATGGCCTAGCTCTGTTGCTGCCTGTAGCTCCTCAGCCTGCCTCTATTGCATAGCCTGATCTCTCTCTACTCTAAGTTGCTCTCTCTTAGCCCGTGCCTGGTCCCTCTCAACCGTCATTGTCTGTATCTGTGTCGGTAACTGCAAAATCAAGGCATCCCATGCATCTTCCTGTCCTGCTGACTCTGCCTATGGCTGTGCATGAACCTCACCCTCACCCTCAGCTCGTGGTGGTGGGACTAGCGGATCCTACTACTGGTTCTGTATGGGGACATCCTCCTGACCTAGTGGAATTTGGGGCTCCCGTCGGACCTCAATCCTCGGTCCTTGTCCTCGTCCTCGTCCTCTCCTGCCTTTAACCCTGTATGCCTCTGGGTCCTCACCTAGAACAATCAACCGTAGAGGAGGTCTAAACCAATCCTTATATGCCTGTGTGGTGCCCGGATCTACCAATCCCTGATCGTAGGCCCATGGTTGGGCCACTAACCCTCGAAAGCTGTGAACCACCTCTGCTATAGGAATACCAGGGGCCCATGACACCTGTGTCATGCTACGTGCAAAGATGGCCACATAGTCGTCATCCGGCCGATCCTGCGGCTCCCCAAATTGACGTTGTACACACCCAGGCAGGTATCTCTCTATCATGGTGTGCTCTCGGCCCTGCATATATCTGTCCTGCCAGTAGTAGAAGAGTTGTGCTGCATCATCATCCCATCTAGGCTGACTGAGGTAGGGTCTCCAAATGAACACAACCATCTCATCTATGACCCGCCTCCAATAGGGGATCTTGTGCTCTCCAGTGTGTGTGAAGGACACACCACCTTTGTACTATGCCACCCGGGCATCCTCTGCCCCCATTGGAACTAGAACAACTCGTGGATGCAACACAAAAATGTGCTCCCATGCCTAAACATGCAAAAGAGTCACTCAAGCTCCCAGTGCTCTTGCATCTGTGTATGCATACTTATGCAAATCTCTATAAAGTGAAGCCAAAAGTACAAGCCCCCATGCAAACTGAACTGGCCTGTCCTGTACCATCCTCTCCCAGCAGTATCCTCATCTAGGACTGAAATACCACCCTCATCGGTCTAGGGAAACCAAACTAGAAATGATCACTACAATGGCCCAGCAAAAGGGAGGTGCTATGACTCTGTACCTCTCCAGCTCAATCTACCCCTCGCAGTAAATAATGTCACGCATGGCGAGAACCCAGGTGCAGCAATCGCGTCCCTCCTCCATATCATAAATCACTCAGCGGTCGTGAATGGGCAATCGTAATATCCGCCAAACGTCCTCCAAAGTGATGGTCGCCTCACCAGTGGGAAGATGAAATGACGACATCTCACTATGCCACCGCTCCACCAATGCTGACAGCATCCGGAGGTGTGTGCACACGGGCGTTGCGTACACAATATGCCATAGTCCTACGACTCCTATTCAGTCCTGATCTCTGTCGCTCAGATCTTGTAAAATGCTCGCCAACTCCCGTGACCGGTGCTCCCGTGAGTAAAGCTCCCTAGGCCCGTCCTACATCACGCAAAGTCGGTATGTTAAAATTTTTTGGAAAATTCCTAACCTAATGCTCCAAACTTGCATCCAACAGTGCAGTTTGTGAAGGCGTCGCAGTTTGAGTTTTCTCAAACTCCTACGTTGGACTCATAATTTTGCCAAAAAGAGCCACCACGGTGCAATTTGACCCTCAGCATCGTAATTTGCTTGAAAAGGAGACATCATGCTTGGCACACTTTCCAAAATTGACTTGGTCAGGAGCCAAAGCTGCGAGCTGGCGGTGAAGTTTTAAATTCCAAATTACATTGTTTGCGGCGGCGCTAAATAGCATTGCCGATTACCAAGAAAGAAAAAGCGATTCACTTTGAAAACACGAACATCCTTCTCAATAAGCGTAGAAGTACGGAAAGCCGACTCATCCTAAAACAAGTAATAAATGCACTAAAATGAAAAAATGGGGTGTCGGTGAGATCCTATCTACAGGAACGTCGAAGAACATGTACTTGGCTCAGGTCGAACTTCGATCGAAATGTCTGAAGGAAAATTGTCGTTATTACCATATTATTGAGTCGAGGCTGAGATCTTGGGGTTTGCTAGGGTGTGTATGAAAATGACGAAGAGCTGACCCCCTCGAGATTGCCACAGAGCCCCTAAAATTAAGTTTTTGACCCTCTAGGGCTGTCCTGCTAGGGTTTTGGACCCCAAAACCTGTTTTTGTCCATTCGAGGCTTGTTTTTCATCATTTTATTGCATTTAGACACTTTTTTAGCCTCCTAGACCCCTTTTGGACCTATCAAACACTTTGTCACCTTTTTTTGCGAGATCACCCAAAAAAAATGAAATTTTCATCCGATCTCTCGAGGGGGCATTATAATGGCATATTTTCTCTCACCATGTAGCAGTGGGGCAAGTTTTTAATATCAAAATTTTTTGGCTTTGATCAGTTATTCTTGAATCAATGCAACAAGTGCTGCTTCAAAGGGGCAAAATGTAGACATCAAAATATACTGATTGACATTGTGCATCCCGATCTGACTTACTAACATGGGTTTCAGCCTAATTCATCCCTCGGTCTAACCATTTAATCAAATTCCACTATCTGATTAAATTCATCAATATTCGTCTCTTGAATAAATAAATCATTTTATCTAATCAAGTCATCTCTCTTGTTAATTAAATCAATCACATTTGATCTAATTATCCCTATTTAATTAAATAATCCAATTTATTTGATTAAATTTCTAAGAAATCTATCTATTAAATTAAATTAATTTAAAGCACTTTATTTGATTTAATCTAACATCATCCTTTTAATTAAATAAATCAAAATATTTGTTTAATTACATTCTCTTGTCACATTCTTCTCTTATTTGATTTAAATAAATCCATAAATCTAAGTCCAAATGAGTGCATCATCCAAATCTCCGTTTTAGTGGTGACCTTTAGTTAATTTAATCTAATCTCATGTCATCCTCACAAGATAATTGGAGTTGCATGAAAATAGATTTAATTCATTCGTAAATCACCTATTTTCCCTCACATGGCATCTTTTGGAATATTCTCTCGGTTTGTTTAAAATTGCAAGTCAACATGTACATCCAACAAGGCATTTAAAACCTCTTACATGTCCTTTTCCTTGAGCCAAGTGGAATTTATTGCATTTTCCCTTCCCTCTTACATGTCATTTCAACAAATTTGAATTTCAAATATTGGAATTTATTGGCACAAACCCCAAATTTTGCACAACCATCATCCATTCATAACGTGACAAGTGGCACTATATCATTGGATGAATGTTAGTCCCACATTGCTCAAATTTGGACATTCATCCATCTTGAAATCCTATAAATGAAGAGCTCCTCTCCTCATTTTATCATCCACATTCCAAGCAAAGTTACCATGCTAAAATACTTAGCCATTTTCATCTATCATTTGAGTTCTTAGCTAGGTTATTGCAGATTTTTGGCTTGGAGCTCTCACCTTCATCATCAAAGATCAACACTCTTCAACAATCATCAAACTTGCATCTTAGGGATTGGGAAAGGGCCAATTTTCACATCAAATTGGCACCAATTCCCCCATGGGATTAAGAGTTTGCTTGCTTAATTAGGATTCAATCTTGTTTTTATGATTTCATTGTGTTTTTATCATTTTCTTCCTAATTTGAGTTATGTTAATGAATCTCATGGGGAATCCATGTTTAGGCTTGCATTTCCTTGTTTAACTTGTTTAATCATGTTGTTTTGCAGGTACTTAGAGCTTGCCCGCACACTCATGACCATAACAAAAATAAAGAGTATCAACCTTTGGTTTAGAAACTCACATTCTACATTGTTGGGCATTGAATCATGGAAGGACAAAGATGAATAAAACTAGTGTACAACCTCATATTGGAAAAACCTCTAACCACCTCATATTGGGCAAATATTAAAAAAAGTGAACTTAGTACCCAATATTAAATAAGGGGTTAGTGGTATTGTGTTCACATGGTTTAATCTTACCACTTGGTTGTATTTGTGTTAGTTTGAATCTACAAAAGCAAACACATTTTTGGTGGTTAAGGTTGGTTGGTTGAATGGGATTGTCATTATTGAGTCTTTCTGAGGAGCACTATGTGAAACATGGCATGGGATGTGTGGATTCATGCTTGGACACATGCAGATGCATTGAGAGGCTTAATGCTTCAGAAGTATTCATTGTAACTCTTGTATTTCTTTATTGTTGAGTAATAGATGGAGTATGGATGCTTTTGGAGGTTGGACTTTTCCCTCTTGAGGGTTTTCATAGGGTATATCTTGTGTTATCTTGTGGCTTGTCTATTTGATCTATGCATTATGGTTACTTGTATGCATGTTTATATCTCATGAGGTTATGTAGGAAATGGATTAATAATGTGGGTTGAATGCATTATATCCTAACACTAACAAATAATCAATACAATACATAGAAAATGACTTGCCCAAAGTCAAGGTGGTTTGAAGACATTGTTTTGATGATATTTGATTAACCTCAACCATCTTATCGTTAATGGTTAAATTCTTCCACTCAAATATCATATTTTGGAAGAATTAGGAAGATCTAAAGGGTCACATGTAGTCCTAACTCCCAACCCCAAAACCCCACTTTAAACATCCATTGAAGGGGCCTCCATCAAAGCTTCATGATCTTTAGGGGCTCTCACGCTACTTTTGTCCTTATATGCATTCTCAATGGTGGTATTTCAAGCCTCATCAATAGCTAGTACTTGTTCATTTTTTTTCCAAATAGAATGGTATTTCTTGTTTCTTGGAAAGAAAAATCAACATGGCCTACTTTGAGGCAACAATGACATACAACCAAAGATTTATTGAAGTCAATCTACTACACCCAATTACCCAACTTTCATGATAAGGTAATCCATGAAAATTGAGCACCCTATCATCCTCCACAAGAACATAAAATACTTCAAACAACACGTGTTCCCTAAATTTTGTGAAGGCATCCACCACAATGTACTACCCAAATATATTGGCAATACCCATAAATATCTCTTCATCCTAGCATTCCAAAGAAAACCCAACAATCTAACCTAGACTAAAAGATTGGTGATGCTACCTTTTTATAAGATTAAAACTGGAAGACCCTTTTTTAAAAAAATACCATTTTTCCCTAGAAACCAAGGACCTTCCAAAAGGATTCTTGATCCATCATCCAAGTTCAAAAATGAAAAAAAAATCAACATGACAACCACCTCAACACACTCCCATAGAGTTTCTATTTTTGAAGCGCTCATCTTCTAACTACATCAATGTTGGGATGATTAATACAAAAACTCCCAACAAGAAAGCTCCTAAGCCAAGAAAAAAATCTTCCAATGAGAGAGTTACAAATGGAAATTTGGTGAATCATCCCCTCCCCTAAGGCCTAACAAGAATAACATTAGCACTAGGTAAATCCTTTGGAGATCCATCAAGAGGAAACTCCTTAGACAAAGAGAAAAATATCTCCATCATGGATTGAGCATTAGGCCCACTCATAGTAGGGACAACATATACCAAAGGACCAACCGTAGCAAGGTATTGACCCTCAACAAGACCACACACATGTCCTCATAATATTTAGAATCCTATAAAAACCCAACATTCATGGTCTTGGATAGCCTTTGGAGCATAGAGACACCACATAAGATCCTCCAACACATAAGAAACCACTTCTAAATCAATAGAAAGGCTTGGTTTCTTAGATTCCATAACCAAATTTAAAGATTTTCTAGTTCACAGGGAAGTAGAAAGCCCCTCATGAAAGCATGCCAAAGGTCACCAACCTTTTAACCAAATGAATTTTTCTTTCCAGAACATGCTCATGCCTACAACACTGATAACCATGCCTCCAACCAAATCATCAAAATGGTCTCGTCATCATTGTCTTCATATGGGATGGATTTAATCATCCAAGTTGAGTTTTTCCTCTCCATATTTTTTCCCACCTTCATATGCTTCAAACATGCTTTCACTTTGTGCCTAGTTAAAATTCCTTTCTTACTTCCTCTCCCACTCCTACCCATTGTTGAGGTTTTCCCAAAAAAAATGAGTTATGAGTGTTTTAGAGTTTTCAATTAGCCAAACTATTATTTAATCCATGTTTACCAACTATGATAAATATATATATATTGGCCTACCTTGCCATACCAAACCCAAGAAGAAGAAACCATTGTATGGTGAGCCCAAACCCAAAATTTATACTTGAACTAGAAACTTTGGTTATAAGATATTCTCAATTCCATATACTTGTAAAGAGGTATCTATACAAGAAACTCTAAGTTTTCATATATATTTATTTGTTACAATGATCAGATAAGAGGTATTGATGTATTAACTCTACCATTTTTTTTCCATAAATATTTCTTACCTATTTTCACATCCCTTAAAAGTTTCTCACAACTAGTTATTTTTTCTTGCATGTGTTGTTGAAATGATTTCAACATAGAATATTTATAGCTAATAGAAAATTGGTTCAATTATTTTTTGCTAATTATAACAATGATTAAGACAACATATTTATGATTTATTATATCAAATGGATACCATGATCTTCATCATATAATATTTGTAAGCTAATAAAACGTTTTGATACCAATTCATTATGTTGAACTCTTTCTATACTACTCTTGGAGAGTTCCTTGCACTTGACTAGAAGGGTATGTGCAAGATCATCATGGAAAAAACAAGCCCTTAAGTGGCGAAAAATTCAGAAAAATTAGAGTTAGGCAACTTGACATAAGAATTTGAATAAGCTATCTATATTATTTCAAAAATATGTAAGAATATAATCTATAGAAAATTGAATGTGGTTTCTAAAATACTAGGTTTTTTTTTTAAAAAATATCTATTTGAGTAGTAAATTTGGAAATTTCAATGCAAAGAATAATTTTTAAATTTCATGAAAAATAAGAAGCAGTAATTCCACTGACTCACACCCCAGCTTTATAATAAATGATAATATTTTTTATAAGATTTTAGATATAATTAGAGGACTCCAAGGTCTCGATGTGATGCATATTTTTTGTAATTTTTTCCAAGTAAATAATTAATTATGATTTTTTGGCCATAACTTTAAAAATATAAAACTTTATATGTCCCACTCAACTTAACTTTATCAAATCATGTGAAATTCCATTTTTTAATCCTATAGTATGTGGAAGTATAGAATGGATACATGTTCTGCATTCAAAAAATGATACCGCTTTTGAAAGCTATGATGTTTTTAATCAACCTATCAACCAGACTTTAGTCATAATTCAAATAGAAATGAATAGCCAAATTTACTAATAAATCAAAGCAAAGCATATACCAGGCTGCGGAAAGCCGAATCTCCTTAAAACAATTCTCATTTCACCACTCTGCAGAAAAGTCATCAACCACATACTCCTATACATACCCATCATATCACCACATCTTTTTAGCCCATCATGATCCTCAAGACATACCTAAAAACATGAAATAAAAACAAAACAAAAATGAATTGGAATGGATAAATATAGTTACATGAGTTTTGGAACAAGTATAAATAAAAACAAAACAAAAATGAATTGGAATGGATAAATATAGTTACATGAGTTTTGGAACAAGTATCACTTCTCCTTTTTACCCTAAGAAAGATTATATTATTACTTGTATGTAGGCTCAATCATCTATACACAATTCAAGAGGGATCAAAGCTAAAATTTAGTCATCCATTTGATTATTATTTTTTAATTTTATATCAAACAATTGATTAGAGATAAACAAGTCAAAGATGAGATACACATAACTAGTAGGTTACGAAAACATATATGGTTTTCAAGAAAAATATTAGGCAACTAATAAGATAGCTTTAGTGATAATGGTGTTGGACCCTTTGTCTAGTATTTGGTTCATGATAGTGTTATTTCAATGCATGGATACTTATATCATGATAGTGTTTTTCAAATCCAAGGATGATGATGCAATATTTTTCAACCGTCCTGGTGATGAAAAGACCTCCAATATAATTTATATTACTTTTAATTTATGGCCACATAATTTTCATTATAACTTTATGATTCAATTGAACATTCCCTTGTCATTATAGATTGAAGATTAACATTCCTATCCTACCTCTTTTCATTGAATTCACTAGCCTTGTTTATCAACTATCACATTTGCAAGCTAATATACCACTTGGCTTTCTTCCTCAGACGTATGACATAAATATTTGATTTGAAAATTATCTCTCAATTTATTGAAACTGTTGCTTTAACTTTGTGATGCAAACACATATAACCACCCATAAAGAAAGGTCATTGAACCACTCAGTTCTGGCCTAATCCTAGATTAGACACACAAAACTAGAACTATATAAACACAATAGAGAACACTCTAAATACATCAAAGATAACAAATAAATTATGTTTTTAAATCAAAATTCATACACAACTACTCTTTCTAAGATCCCATCTAGCCTTCCCTTCATCCAAGTTTATTTGCATTTATCTAACAACCACTTTTATAGTCTATTATCCCTTAATATAACTCTAACTTTTCATATGTAGCATGCACATAACATTTTTCCCCCAAAATACTAATCCATTACAAACCACTTCTAAAATTAGCAATTGTAGTTTGACATGCCTTTTTTTTTCGAGGAATTAGTTAACCTCATTCTCTCATTCTTTCAAAATTTTGAGCCTCCTAGTTCAAAGACAATTTATTTGAAAATTATAAACTTTAAGAAAGTTAACACATCAAGAAACTCAAGAACTTAACTATTAAATTTTTTTTGGTGATGTAGGCTTGTTTCTATTTCAAGATGGTATTGCATCAAACATCTAATTCAAAGTTTGGGTTATATGGTAGAACCATCCTTTTTACTTCAACCAATCCATGATGTTCCCTTCCACCAAATAAGATACCTCTACATGCCATCACATTTTTTATTCTTTCACATCCAATCTCTTGTTGAATTAGAGATCCACCTCTTTTTCCCTTGGTTCTCTTTCTTTGTTCCTAGCTCCTTGAAATATTATTGGCCCTCCTTCACTAAAAATCATTGTCTCGTTGCACCACGTGTACTATTTTTAGTTGCACTTGCACATGAACCATTGAAAACACAAATTTCCATATGAGTTTCCTTATTTTGTACATTGTGGTATTTAGGCATGCTTTCCAATTCATCTTCTGTGAGGAGGTCTTCATTTTGTAGCTCTACATGATGTCATTCATAAGACAACTCTTTTTTTGCATTATCCTCCTTTGCTACACACAAAATGTATTTATTTTTTCTTCTTCCCCTAGTCACCCATTCCATTTCCAAAAAACTAATGATTGCCTATTCCCTTTTCATTAATAATGAGATTCTCTAGAAGTTCATCTAGCTACTTTTGAATGGTTGTGTTCTCTAAAACCAATAGGGCTTCATCATAAATGGGGCTCTCAAAGATCTTCATCTTTGTTGTATCTTCTTCTCTAATATGTGTGATAGGTTGCATTCCTCTCCATTATAATCTTCTAAATCTTCCCCATTTGCATTGTACTATTTAGTACCTTCCCCTTCTTCACAGTAACACAACTCAACAATTGTATCCCACTTATATTCTTTATCTTCATCCCATAATCCATTCATCTATCTCTACCCTCTAAAACTCTTGGAATATCATATTTAAGGGTTTTTCATCCACTAATAATTTTTCCAACTTTTCAAGAGATTTAATCATTCCCTATTTGAACAATTATATCCCATGTTTAATCCTTGACTCTATCAATTTACTCTATAAATACAACTCTTGTTTATAGGGTGAATGTTTATCTCACACTTATTTTTAACCTTCTCACAACTCTTCAATTCCTTTAGTATAGATTTATTTTTATTTGCCTTCTTAATTATTGCATGTCTCATATTCCTCTAATATTCGTCATAACTCCAACTAATACTCTATTTTTGCAATTCATTTTTCTAGTATTCTATTTGATTTATTTATATATTTTCCTTATTCTTTCTTCTAATTTGGATATTCTCTTTTTTACATCATGACATAACTCCATATTTAGATTCACAACCTAAATCAAAATGTATTGATGTGAGAAAGTCGCCTAACAAGCATTAGCCGAAGCATTGTTGTGAATTTTTTAAGTCAAAAGTGTAGCCATATTCAGAAAGTTGACATTGTAATAGCTTAAACATCCCTTATTTAACTTGTGAATTTCACACTAATAAAATAGAATCTTCATAATATGAGAGATGATATTGTTTGTCAACTTATGATATTGTTTGTAGACTACTTGTATTAAGAAAATGTAGTAAGTCTCAAGAAATTAGTAGGATATTAAGTAATATGAAAGGACACACTTGATTGTTGCTTTAGAAGAGTGAGATAACAATACCAAAATCACTCAGATTTGAAAATCACAGTTTAGAGGAATAAAATTCTGATTGTCACGATCTGGTTTCTATTATCAGATTAGTCCCTAAAGACACGTCATTACAAACTTAGCAGGGTACCATTCACAAAATAAATCTTGAGAGAAGTTTAATAGATAATTGATACCAGCAAAATAGTGACCTGAATGTGACAAACGCCCTTACAACTATCTTTATAGGTTTACATTTATTATATAAAAACCCTACAATATTTCATACTACCTATAAAACTATAAAAATGTTTTAAATTTTTCATAATATTTTAAATATAATTTTGAAATTGTCGGAAATTAATCTTGTGTATTAGGAACAAACCATCCAGTTCTATTTCAATCAAACCATCATAACTAAAATTATAACAAACATTATCAAAGTAACTTTTTCATCCTTATACAAAAGAATTGCTTTATACATAAGTAACACTGAAATGGATGCATAAAGATCAATTTCTAAAAGTGGGAAAATATATATCCAACAACGATTTTGAAATGGCTCATTCTCACCAAGGCATGAGGTCTATGCTGCCCTATAAATAATAAAAGAATCATCATTTACAAAGTCTATTAATTTTTTCATTTGATCAACTTCAACCAGCCAGTCAAGTATCTAGACAGTTGCATCACTTGGAGCACAACCTTCTTTCTTCACTTGATCCATCATCAAAAATGTTTTTTCAAGGTCATGTCTTTGACGGAAGGTGTGAAAGAATATATTATATGTGACAATATCTGGAATGAAACCATTCGCTCTCATCTCATTTAGCATTGAGAAAACCATATCAAGTTTATTTTCCTTGCAAAAGAAATCAATCAATATAGTATAGGTTACAACAGTTGGAGTAATACCAACCACTTTCATGTTTAAATAATAGTTTAAGACTTTATTTTTTTTTACAAATTTTGCAATAGGCATCAATCAAACATCTATAAGTGACTGCATCAGGAGTCAAGCCTTCATCTAGCATCTTATTCATAAGTGAATGCGCTCTAGAAAGATCTCCTGCCTTGCATAGACCATCAATGATTGTGGTGTATGCCACTTCACTAGGTTTCAAATCCCTTGTTGCCATTTCCTCTAACATCTTTCCTACCATGTTCATGTCTCCTGATTTACAAAATGCACATATTTGTGTGCTATATCAAGAAGATGTCCCCTATTTTCCATCTCAAAAATAAGGGTAAATGCTTCTTTTTCCCTGTTACTTTGACATAAACCACCAATTAGAATGTTATAGGTAACAAAATTTGGGGAGCAACCTTTCCCTAGCATCTCTTTGAACAAATTTTGAGCCTTTTCCACCTCATGCAATTCACATAGGCCGCTTATCAAAGAATTATAAGTAATTACATTTGGATGTAAACCCTTTTTGGACATGTCATGGAAACAATCCCAAGCCTTGTCTATCCTGCCATCTTTGCACAGTCCATCAATAACTGTATTAAATGTCACTTCGTTGGGAAGAGGACCAAACTCCGTCATTTGTACAAAGAGATTGTAGGCTTTGTCCGTTTTACTAGCCTTGTAAAAACCATCTATCAGGCTATTATAAGTGTAGGTGTCAAGAAAATGGCCATCTTGCAACATTTTAGCTACTAATCCTAGAGCTTCATCTACTCTTTCTACTTTGCAAAGACCATCAATTAGAGTGTTGTATGTAACAATAATTGGAGAGCAGTAACTATGTTTCATTCTAGCTACTAACCTGAGAGCTTCATCTTCCCTACCTACCTTGCAGAGACCATTATTTAGTGTACTGAACAAAATAATATCAAGAGCTTCATCTACTCTACCTCTTTTGTAGATCCCGTCAATTAGGGTGTTGTATGTAAGAATATTAGGAAAACAATGAGTGTGCCTCATTTGATGAAAAATCTCAAGTGCTTCCTCAATATGATCCGGTTTACACAAAGTCTTTATGAGGGTGGTATAAGTGATAACATTTGGATGTATTCCCATCTCTTTTATTTCAACAAGAAGGGAGTTGATTCTATGGTGATCACCAGAGTTTCCAAGGCCACGTAAAAGTGTGGTGAAGGATACGACATTGAGAGGATGACATTTAGTTATGGCTGAATGTAAAAGGTCCCAAGCCTTGTTTGTGTTTCCCGATTTACAGAGGGCACTAATGGACTGATTGAAGTGCAAAAAATTAAATTTGTGCATGATGTGAGGAGGAGATTTCTCCTGTTTGTGTGTGTGGTGAGATGAGGTTTTGTATTGTTTTGTAGAATGAGGAGAAGTTACCTATTTAAAGAGGGGTCGTGTCCATTTCAAGTTGTGCACTATCTTCATCTCCATCTTCATGTGGTTAACAAAGCAGAGTAGAGTAGAACAAAACCCTGAAATATGTTCTCTTAACCTTCCTTATATCATCAACAAATAAACATAAAAGCAAATATAACAAGAGCTACAGAGCAATGAAGTTCTTGCCTAAATGTGCAAGAATAGTTTAATTTTTATTTGTTGTTTATGCTATGTTTTAGCAACAGTGTTGATAGAACTAAGAATTAATGTTCTGGTTCTATCGAGACCAATCCCTTTGTTAGAAAATGAACCACTAACACCAAATATCTAGGCTAAATAAATAAACAATCAATTGCACAATGGGTATATGGTGAATCTTTTGACAAGTTTAAAATTGTTTGGGAAGAGTATATTATTTGAAGTAAAAAAATAGTAGAATGTGAATTGGGGTTTGTTGGGAATTGCCAAGAAATCAATTAGAAATAAGTGTAGGAAGATGAAATAGAAGTGAGTAAACATTGAACACATTAAATTTATATATTATAAAAAGAAAGTAAAAAATGTAACAATTTTTTATATATAATTGAATATATTTTTATTTTGTAATAATCTCGAGCAAATAAATCATCTTGAAAATATAACAATGTATGCAATGAACATAATATTGTAGATATTAATGTCCATTTTTAAACAAAATAAAAATTTAAAAAATATTGTCCAACACTATCTCTACTATTCCTGCTCTTGGATTGCATTGCACCCTTGCTCCATAGTCCATTTCCAATAAAAAGTGTCATACAATGACTAATATTTGTCTTTTAATATTATAATTTAATTATTAAAAAGTTTTAACCATAATTATTATCTATAATTATTTTATTCTTGTATTTGAAACTAATTTTCACTATAAGAAATTTCCTCAACCAATTCACAGGCTATCAACATATGACTAATAGTTGTTTCTAAGTCATTCGAGTATTTCATCAAATTGATTGTACAAAAAGTTTTATACATAAAATAAAATAAAAATATTAACAGATTTGTCGTGTCGTTGAATTATTTTAGAGGGTATTTCTCACAATCTAAAGTAATTGTCATGCAAATTTTTTAGGGGAAACACAAGCCTATATAGACAATCTTGTTGAAAAATAGTAATGAAGCCCATAAGCATGTTAGGGGTTATATGTGTGAAATTATCAAAACTTAATTAATGAAGAATTCAACAAATTGGAGATTGATGTTATGAAAATATGAAAAAATTGTTTACATAGACCTACGCCTTGTGTGAACAAAGATGGAGAGAGAAACATCTTAAGACTTGGGTTAGCTCCTTGTATTATTTCTTTTAATCTGTGATTTTGAGTAATACCCAAAAATTCCAAATGACTGCAATGCAAAGGTAGATTACACCCGAGAATACCAAATTAGTGGAAACATACGCCTTCTTTAATGCATCCCATACGCCTTCTTTAACCATAGTGACTACTTTTAATATGCCACGTTTTCTTCCATTTATTCATGTTTCTTCTTGTTTTGTGTTTATTCAAACTCCTAGGATTTAATGCATGCAAACTATATTCACACCACTATGTGAAAATGCCATTCCCTATGTCATAACGTCTTTTTCATAACTGTCGGTGGCACCTCTTGGCTTAGAAAACATGTGCCTTTCAAACCCCTAAATTTCTACAAATAATGGGGCATTTACATTTTTTATGGTGAAGATTTTTTATTGCTAAGATTTTTCTAATTTTAACTTTGTCATAATTTTTTCATTTCTAGATATGCAAATATTAACTACGAAGTGGCAAAAAAAGTCTAAAAAAAGCCAAAAAATTTGCAAAATAGAAATGTTATATTCAATTCCGTAAAATCGCTTAAATTTTTTTAGCCAATGATATTCAAGAAAAATAATTTTGAAAATTAGAAAAGTTAAAAAACATGTATTTAACTTTAGAAAAAAACTTCAAATATAATGTATAAAAGAAAATAATCAATTTTGATT
>VDFB02192058.1:0-14355 GCA_007258455.2 Sequoia sempervirens
CAAAGTGTTAATGATGTTCCACTTCATGCATGTGATGGTGAGTTGGCTTTACCCATGTCACTCGGTGTCTTTGATCCTTCTCATGAAATTCCTCTTGCTTCGAAGGATATATTGTCACAAGAAGATGAAATCATTGATACCTTTCTTAATGTCACTCTACCTTCTCTTCATTCCAATGCACTCTCTTCTAGAGATGATGCATTAGTGAATGATGAATCTCTTCTCTATTCGAATGAACTCTCCTCTATAGATGATGCATTAGCGAATGATGAGTCTCCTTCCACATTTGATCCTCCCCAGATCAATGTTTGAAGAATATATCAACCCAGTAATTATATTTCACTAGTTGTGATGATTCTTTAAATGTAATCTATGTCTCTCCTACCCCTCAAAGGCCTAAGAGACTGGTCATTTACCTAACTCCAAATAGTCCTTCTAAAAGGTTTTGTTCTATTAATGGTGTTCCATTTGATAGTGATTCTCCTAAACTTTCTAAGACCTCTTATAGAAATTAAGCCCATACTTATGGTGGAAAGAATAAACAAAATTTTAATCAACTTGCTTTTTTACCACCTTCTCAACCAAGCTTCCTCAAGCACCTAAACCTGCAACTAAAGCACTTGGTGATTATGATCTTGTCAAGCAACTTTGTGTTACTCTAGCCAAGATCTCAATGTGGGACTTGCTTTAATCTATTCTAGTTTATCAAGGTATGCTCAAGGAATCCTTAGGGAAGTCCTCTTGCCTATCTCTACTAAGCCAAAAGATGTTAATGTGTTGATGGATCATATTTTTGTATATTCATTGAATATCATGTTCTATCTACAAGAACTTCTTCCCCCAGATGTGTAGAAACAAGAAGATCATTTAATGATTATAGTTAATATTAATACTATCAACATTAGACGTACTCTCATTGACATTGGTTCAATGCTCAATGTATGTAGAATTGATCTATTGCCTGAGATTAATATTGATTGATCTTCTCTTAATGCTTATTCTATTATCATTTGTGGATTCAATAATGTTGGTCGACATGCCTTAGGAACAATAGTCTTTCCTTTGAGGTTGGGACCCATTATTATACCCACCCTCATATATGTTATGTCAAAAAAACTACCATATAATCTTCTTCTTGGTAGACCACAAATTCATCCTATGGGTGCAATCCTGTCTACCTTGCATAAATCTATTAAGTTCATCTTTAATAATTGAATTGTCATAGTTAGGGCTGACCCTGAGGCTATGCACTTGTGTGAGATGGTAGCTATCAGTCAGGTTTCAGTTGTGCCTACTAGTATCCCTTCAATTTCTTCCAAAATGTTGATGTCTACTCCTGTAGTGCCTCTTACATAGGATACTCTTGAGACAGATGTCCCTAAAGAATATCCTTTTGAAGAAAGAAATATTAAGTTTGCTCCTACCTCTTCTCAAGAGAATGCATACTTGGATGATTGGGGATCCTTGGAATTCTTTGAAATTTTTAGTGGAAAATACAAAATTAATTTCTTTTAGCTTAAACTACCAATAACATCATCTGAAAAAGCTACTAAAGATGGTTATTCTTCTCTATCATGGGATAATGTGAGAAATAATTGTAATATTCTTAATGCCTATCCTCATCCTTTTGAGGAAGATGATGGTACTTTTGTTAAAGAAGATAATGTTGATAGTCTTGTCAAGAAGGATGATGGCGATCCTATAGAGGAGTGTAATCACAATTGTTAGAATAATTCTCTCTATGAAGACCCCCCTCCTCAAGATTTACAAACACGTTATGGTTCCGACTTTAAGCTTGCCTCTAAATATGGTTATGGGTGTAAAGATTATGGGCATAATGAACAAGGCATTCAGGTCCCTATAAAATGTGTGTTGCATAAGCATAATTTGGGGCTTGGTTGCTCGAATGAAAAATGTGAAATGGAAACCATGGCTGAAAGAAATGAATTATGCTCAACCTCGTTCTCTTGGATTGATTCATCCTCCATTGTCTTCTATCTTCATGTCTTCTTCTTGTGAGAATTAAGTTTTTCTCCACAAGAGAAGGGTTTTCTTCTTTCCTCCCCATTTTTATCTAAGAAAGAGTTTTTTTCTTGTGGCTTCTAAAATCCCTCTTGATTACTCTTCCTTCTCCTACACGTAAGAAATCTCATAAGCATGATAGAGAAAAACATTTTTTTTTGCATACCATTGAGTGCTTGGCCATTCCACTAGTGAATGTAAGGCCTTGAAGGATAAAATACAAATTCTTGATTTAGGTGCCATCACTCATTTATTTACTGATGCACCTGCCTCTTCTTCAAATGACAAGTGATATTGAGGTTTACTTCTATCCTATATGTTATAAGTATCTTGCATGTATCTCCTCCCCTGTGTGCTAGGGGGTAGTGATAACTTATTCTAGAGATGTGTGTCCTTCTTAAGGATCCCCTTTTGTTTCTCTATCTTTCAATCAAAGTGTCCATTGAGTGGAACCCTTTTCTTTTGAAGGGTTCATAAGGGACCACCATTGAAATACTTTTTCTCAAATCAATTCCATGGCGTCTAGCTTGGGGCATCCTGACTAGACCTATCTTTTATGTGACTGTCTTACAACACAACTTGTAGTAGCCATAGGCTTCTCTGATTAGTCTTGCTCTACAAGACCAAGAACCTATAGAGCTCCTTTGCATAAATCTACCTAACATTTTTAGTCTATGGATTAACATATTACTTTGCGGTCGCCTATGAAGTTCCTTTTGAATCAACCAGGATCGAGCACTGTTAGCCCTAATCCAACTCTATGGAGTCCCCTACATTGGGCTTCCCTCAAGAGAGAGTACCTGGGCCACCTTCTTTGCAAGTCTAAGGACTTGTAAATCACTTTCATCCTGTAGGATCTATTCACCATTGGTTTGTGGGCTTCCAGTGTAGTTTTTTCAACTTTGTAGGAGAGAGTACCTACAAAACCTTTTGTTCACCTTCCATAGGTCTGCGCATCTGCGACACTTTTGTTCAACTTGCCTTAGGTTCAAGGACCTATGGAGCCATCTCTTTTCAAATTCTCATTCCTATCTAGCTTCTCCATCTCTCTCTTAAATTCTCTTTCTTCTCAATTGTGTATATCGGATTGAAGATCTACTTCTTCTTCATCCGGTATATGCCCTTTCTCTCTTCAATATTGGTTACTTCCCTGACTTTTGAGTGCATTCTTCTCTTGAAGTAACTGATCCTTACATTCTTCTCTCCATTTAAGAATTATTTTGTGTGTTATTTCTTAATTTGGGGATGATGCATAGTATCGAGACAACCTTTTACATCGAGGTCTCTTTTATTTTTTTTGACTCAAATCCTTTAGTGTTTTGTGTGCCTATGTATGTGTTTTTATATATTTCAATCCTATGATGTAATGGTTTTTTGTTCTAACATTCTTGTCTGGTGTAAGTATTTCTTGTCTAATGTGTTTGTTTTGGAGGTCTTCAGCCTAGGGGCATGCTTCCTTGGTTTGAGCAGTTATCTACTTCATCTATAGTATAATTTTGGTATCATGATGTTATTTATGTTTAGTATATTTCCTTTAGCATGCATATTAGTGTAGATTCATATGCCTGCTAAAGTGGTAGAAAAATGTAATGTCGTAAAATCGCACCCCTTGCAATTTCACATGCATTTTTGTATCTGCTTTAGTGTCCACTCCCTTAACATTTCTGTAGGCTCATTTTAACCCCTGCATCATCCTTTTTCCCTTCTTAGGATGCTCAAGACCCCTTTTCAACAACTACCTTTGTGTGTCATCTTTTTGTTGACCCTTGAGGTTTTCTCATTCTCATCGTTTTGTAGCATAATGTGTCTAGACACTAGCACACTGCTTAAATGTCCTTAATCCGCTTAAGTGTCCTAGGCCGGCTTAAACATCCACTTAAGTGTCTTGGATCCACTTAAACATCCACTCAACTATCTTGGATCCACTTAAACATTTGTTTAATTATATTAGATCCACTTAAATGTTTGCACCCTTATTAAACATTCATGTGCAAATGCCTGTGTGCCACACTAGCGTCCCACAACACTTCAATGTTCAAATGATTGTTTCTTAGCATGTTTATCACTTCTCACGTACCTTTGTCATTGGTAACAACCTAAGATACCTTGTAATGGCTTTGGAAGCTTCTTTTCCCTCTATTCTTTTATTAAAAGCTATCTTTTCAATCCATTTGGGCTCTCTCTATATTTCTCTCTCTTGGACACACTATACTCTCTTGCTCTCTTGCTTGTACAACTCTACAAATTTTTATAGCACTCAAGCTCTCAAGTTCTGACAACACTCTTTGTAACTCTCTTGGATCTCATAGCTTTGTCTCTCTCCTTGGCTTCCTCAAGCTTTGCAGGTGATATCTATCTTTCTTATCTTGTATCTTTGAGCATCTTGGGATTTTTCACATCCCCTTTCTAAGGATTTTACTATTTTTTCTATATACCTATCTTGTGATACAGTTTCTCCTCCTTGAGCAAGGATTTCTTTTATCACTCCATATTTGCTTACTTTGTTCATTTTCTCTATCTAGTTGTCCATGGAGGTGGGAACACCAAAATGGGGGTTTGACTGAGGCAAATCCCTATATAGTCCCAACATTTTTCCCTCAATATTATGTATGTAGGTGTTGAAGATATCTACTTGTTGGAGGCTTCATCACTTGGGTTATTGTGAGTATTTTTTCTTTCTATCTTCTTTAGTTATAACATTTACATTCTACTTAGTTTAGTTTACTTTATTTCAGCTATGTTATTCTTTGTTACTTCCTTGCATTGCAAGATTTCTAAGTAATTAGAGTAGAAGTAGTCACTTTGTGTTTTCTAAGACATTCTTAGTTTTGTATCCATACGAGACTCTAGCACGCATTTGGGACTCTTACGCACTGCACTATTGTCCATTTACCATGCTGCCATCCTTTGGCTGAAAACTCACTAGTTTTTCCAAAATATGTATGTGACCTACTCTTCTGATTTTGAAAATCTCACTTTGTTCCTTGAGATAGTTTAGGGAAATTTACCCCTTTAGATTCTCTTGAGAATAAAGAGACTCATGAGTAGTGAATCCTCTTTCTCTACAGTGAGTAAGTTAGTAGATTTAGGTGTGTAGGTTGTCTTTTCTAACACAAGTTGTAAGATGGTCAAAGATACCATGGTGATTAATAAAGGTGCTAGGATTGGCACTTTGTACAAACTTGATGCATGCAAAATTGAGTGCAATAGTACTTCTATGAAGAATTTATTCAATAAAGAGGTGATTAATAATAGAAATGGTCATGGTTTTTTAGTGCCTAAGGGTGCTCATTCTATAGAGTTAGACTTCCAGATGTTATGACACCAAAGACTTGGTCACATTGGGGAAAAGGGTCTTAGGGCCTTGAAAAATAAATACGTTGTTGAGTGTTTGAATGATTATAATCTTGAATTTAATTTCTAAGAGCATTACATTTAGGGGAAAAAACCATGTTAAGTTTTACTTGAGTTCTCATAAATCTAGTGGTGTTTTGGATCTTATCCATTCTAATGTGTTTGGTCCTATTGATGTCCCTTCAATTGAAAAATATACATATTATGTTTCATTTATCAATTATTATAGTATAAGGACATGTGTGTTTTATTAAAGATAAAGATGATTTTTTAATTTGATTTAGATAATTTAAAGCAATGGTTGAGTTGCAAACTAGAAAGAAAATTAAATTTTTGAGGATTGACAATGTTAGTGAGTTTTTCTCTATTTATTTTGATGGATTTTATAAATATTGTGGTATTTAAAGATAAAAGACAACTCTATATTTTCTACAATAGAATGGAGTTGTAGAAGGAATGAATAAGACACTGATGGAGAAGGCTAATGGTATGCTTAGTGGTGTTGGACTAGAATAATTTTTTTAGGTTGAAGTGTAGCCACTACTTGCTACCTAATTAATAAGTCTCTTGTGTCAAGTCTTGTTGATAAAATTCCTATGAAGGCATGTAAAGTCATAAGAATTCTTTGAGACATCTTAGATTTTTTGGTTGCAAGGCATGTACACGTGTGCTAAATGAGAAGTGAACAAAGTTAGAGAACAAATTTTTAAAATGTATCTTTATTGGTTATAGTTATGGTGTGGTGTGAAATGATACAAGCTTTGAGATATTGTATCACATAAGGTATTGTGAACAAAGATTTTGGATCTACAAGGTTATCTAACTCTTCTAGGGTTTTTCACCCAAAAGAGGAGAAATGGGCCAAAATGGCAATTCCCACATTCAAGATTAATGTAAATGTGATTGATTGTGATTGAGAAAAATGTCCTAAGGGCTGAAAAATGAAAAGAGTTCAACACCAAGTGCAAACTTGGAAAATGCAAAGTGCTTGAAATCACATTATGATATGCAAGAAGACCTAGATTGGTGAAATAGAAATGTAAGAAGAAAAAAATAGAAAACTGTGAAACTAAAGGTGTTCACTTGGAGGTTGGAGAGTGATAGAATGGAGATCTGGGATATTGTAGAAGCCACTAAAAAATCCCACTAGAACTAATTTTCCAATCTAGGTGAATTATTCATGTTTCTAATAAAGTCTGTCAAAATAGATTTTAGGGTACTGGGTACTCAAAACTAAAGAAAATCCTTTTCTAGGCCTGGTAGTGGGACTATTTCACCATTAATGGAGATTTAGTCCACTTCCATATTTTGGGAAATTTGAAGATGCAATTTGTGGTTCGTTTTCTGCACTTTAGCTCTTGACAGATTTCTGAATCCAAAACTGTAGAATTTGATTTGTAAGCATTCTCCAAGCCTCTGTTAGGGCTTTGACCACCTTGAGGAGCTTTGAAAAGTTGATGAATACTTTTCCACCTTTGTTCTTTGATAAATCTGCACACAAGACCTACAAATCACATGAAAAAAGGGAAAAACTTGTTGATTGTTAGGGCATGGGGGTTTGCCTTGGTCAAACCCCTTTTAGGAAATTAAACCAAAATGGAGAAATAAAGTAATGAAGCATGAATAAATGTATTTAGATACTTTCCATGGTGATAGATCTTGATTTCCTATAGCAATGGATGAAGAATCAACCTTTGAATGTATTAAAGAGCTATCTTGATTCCCTAGCTTGCTTGAGAAGAATGAGAAGAAGATAGAGATTGCATGATGAATTGATTAGATAAGTTAGTGTATGTGTGAAATGAGAGGGAAAACCCCATATTTATACACAATTATACCCTAATTCCTGAAAATACCTCATCATAGGCTAACCTTAGGTCTTAAAAAATAAAAAACCCAAAAGTAATTTGAACTTATCTTGATTTTTGTGCCAAGGGGGACTAATTTTCCCCTAATGGCGAATTGGTCCCACTCAAGGAATTTGAGTGGTTTTTAGAAATTGTGTTATTTTAAATAATATTTTTTTGGTTCTTCTTCAAGAAAACACTTAGATAATGCTTGTAAGTGCATAAAGGGGCCATTTAAAGTATAAGAAAGGCATAAATATGGGTGACAAGCATAGAAAAGTGTGAAGGTTTGTTACAACACCTTACAGCACTTTGAAATGGGACTTGGTGAAGCCTATTTAGGTGAATTATAATGATAAGATCATAGAAAAGTGTTAAAGTATGTTACAACACTTCACAACACTTTTACAAGGAATTATAAGATTTTTTATTGATTCTCAAGGGCCCAAGAACTAATGTGATGTGTTTGACCACATTACTACATTAAATCAAGGATAAATCAAGCCAAAATAAAAAGGAGGGCCTAAACAAGGGGAAAAGTAGAAGGGATGCTTTTTCCATGTCCACATTTAGCCCCCACTTTAGTGAGAGGAGGAACTTGCTTCAAACTCACACTAAAGTAGACATTTAAGAGTGGATTCCAATCATACCAATGCGGATGACAAATACTGACAAAGATCAAAGGAGATTATGCAAGCCCCTAGGATCAAGATCCTAATTCAAACCAACATAAGTGCAAAAGAACACGCACAAGGTGTAGCAAAACGAGATACACAATCATGCAATGGAAAGTACTAAAAGGAAGAGAAGTACAAATGAAAATAAAAGGTGGATTAAGCTTGGACTATTTGTCCAACACATTGTGGATTAGATCTAGGCTATTTGTCCAAAAATGCATATTCACTCTAATTTGATAGAGTTATTGGTTATCCATGTGGTGAGAATTCATAAAAGGGTGAGAAATATACACTTATGGCTAGTATGTACTCATGCACACATAGGTGGCTATGGAGAAAGTTGTGCCACAGAATGGGCTTCCCGCTCAACCATACTAAAGTTATACCTCCTGATAACTTTAATAAGGCACCACAATGAAAATGTTTTTGCAAAATAGTGTAAGGTTTGTTCAAAGGGATTTTTCTTAGGTCATGCAAGGTCTCATCTTAAGGAACATTGTGCATAACGTTTCCAAGATAGGAAAAACACACAAGGTCTCATCTTGTATTCAAAAGAGGAAAAATTCAAGGTCTCATCCTGGGGAACATTGTACCTAATGTTTCCAAGAGACGGAATCACAAGGAAAAAGAAAATCACACAATGAAATGTGAGTGTTGATGTATGCCCCCACTTTAAAGTGATTGCTAACACCATTTTTTTGAGCAATTGCTTTAAAGTAGAAGAGGAGTGTTAGGAAAAAGGTAGTATGTCACATGCGAAGCAACTTTTAAGGCATGTCGTCCACATCCCAAGCTTGCTCTTATATGTTCATCAAAGGTCAATGGCTAGTCCAAAGAAGCAACGGCAAGTGACATATGAGGGCAAGGCTAACTAACCCCTTGCCCCCACTTAGTGTAGGACAAGAGTGAGCCGAAATGAGTAAGAAGATGCATGGTAGAGTGAAAATCAGTATCAAGTAGAGGAATGAGGTTCCCCCATGTAAGGGAGAACACCAAACTCCTTAAGATGTTGAATTTTACTACTCAAGGCCTTGCATCCATTAGTAGAATGGCCATGAACTCTATGATATCCACAAAAGGAATGTTTGTGGTAACATTTATTTTGAGTTTTTGGAGGAATGGATATCAAGTGATCTTGGAGGAGTCTCGACAAGATACCCTCTTGGGTAAGGGAAGAAGGAGTTTTTGTTTTTTTCGGAAAAGATATTTCTTGCTTAGTATTAGATGTCATATGTACACAAGGTTGTTGAGATGGGTATGTGTAGGATCATGATGGACCAAAAAGTGGTGATATGATGGGTATGTGTAGGGTATGTGGCAGACGACTATTTTTTTACCCAAAATTGATGAAACAAAAAGGGTTTTTAAAGGAGATTCTTAGCTTTCCACTAATGTAAATTATGCTTTACTTTGAATTTAATAAATTATTATTATTCATTTTCTAGATTTGAATTACGACTAAAGTCTGATTGATAGGATTATTGAAAACATCTATAGCTTTCAAACGTATCATATTTTTGAATCCAAAACATGTGTCACATTCCATGTTTCACATACTATAGGATTAAAAAATGAATTTCATGAATTTTTGACCAAGTTAAGGTGGTGGACATCACGATTTTATATTTTTAAAAGTTGTGTAAAAAAATCATAATTAATTATTTACTTGAAAAAATTACAAAAAAATGCATTACATCAGGGACATGGAGTCCTCTACTTATATTTAAAATCTTAGAAAAAAAATATTATCATTTTATTATGGTTAGGGTGGTCGGATAGACACCTACTTCTTATTTTTCACTAAAATTTAAGTACTACTACATTGAAATTTCAAATTTTCACCAAATAGATTTAAAAAAAAAAAAAGACTTAGTAGTTTAGAAATTACATTAAATTTCTACAGATTCTATTCTTACATATTTTTGAAATAATATAGATAACTTATTCAAATTTTTACATCAAGTTGGCTAACTTTGATTTTTCTGAATTTTTCACCACTTAAGGGCCTATTTTTTCCATGATGATCTTGCACATACCAGTTGCAATATTTTTTCTCACTGTTACAAGAGGATGGAAAATCTATCAAATTCAAATCTTTAGTGTTATCTGAGATTACATGGAAGTTATGTGAATATTTCTTTGTTTGGTTGGTGTTAGGGAGAGGGGAACAATCAAGACCACTAGTGTCTATCAGTTCAGGATGCACAACTATTAAAGTCATCTTAGAAGGGTGTGTTGTGATAGTATTGATGTTGAGTGAAGGCTTGTTTATTTTGATGAAAGGGAAATAACCATGACCATGAGTTTTTTCTTGTGTGGTAGGCTCTATAGGGTTGCATATACCTTGTTCTCTAGCACCAGATCCTTTTCCACTATATCCCAGTTGTTTCATGAGCTCATAACCTTTTCCATAAAGCTTCTTCATCACTTTAGGAGTTGGTGGCTATTTATGATTAAGTTCATCAATTTTTTTTGTGTAATTTTTTTCTTTCTTTAGAAGTGGTTAAGGTGGATTCTTGTGAAGGATCATTTGAGTTTTGTGTTGACAAAACTGTGATTTATTTTCCCTTTGTAGAGTCTTATGTATGATCTTGTATTACCCTAAGGAGGTTTGTGTGAAATCTAAGGAACCCCAATCATTGTCTAGGAGCTTCATGACCTATTCAAGATGTTGGATAGGTTCCTCTTGTGTGGTTGGTGTTAATGTTTTCAAAGGATTTTCTTTGTTTAAATTCTCAATGTGTAAACAACTATTCGGGTGAGGGTCAACTTCAAGTGTGTAAACTTTGTTGTTGTAGATGTATTTAATTTTGAGATGGAGAGTAGAAGGCACACCACTCATTGTATGATTCCATGGTCTGCCTAAGAGAAGATTATAGGATAGATCATTAGGCATAACATGAATCGGTGTTTCCAATGTGGCCTTTCCAACTGTAATAGGAAAAGTGATCACACTGAGAAGTTGTTTTCCTACATTATCAAATCCCTTGATGGATAAAGAATTAGATTGAATGTTTGATTTATCCACTATGATTTTGTCTAGTAGGTTTACACTACACATGCTAAGAGTGGAGCCATTATCAACAAGGGTTTGATTTATCCCTATTTGTTTATATTGAGAGATCATGAAAGCTTCATTTTTTTTTCGCACTTCTAAAGTAGGAAGCTCACTTTGGTGAAAAACAATGTCAATATTTATGTCTTGAATGAGAGCTGCTATGTTATCTGGTTGCATATTAGAAGGGATAGGAATTTGTTGTAAGTACTTTGAAGCATGTTGTGATAGTGAGGGGAGGTTTGAATAAGGTCCCATAATGATATCTTAGCAGGAATATTCTTTAATTGTTCAACAAGATTGTACTCCTTTCCAATAGGGGAACCCGGTAAGATAGAGTTAGGTAAAGGTAAGAGAGTCAAGATTGGTTGTTGTGGTTGTGGATTGTTTCTAGTGGTATATGTATGACAAATGGTATTATGAATTGACTACTTCAAAACATTATTACTAGGTGGGTAGAGGATAAGTTCAGGTTTGGTTTGCGGTTTGTGTGAAGGAGGGTAAAGGATGATTTGAGGTTGAATATGGTGAACATCTCTTAGCGAATGAGAGTCTAATGTTCCCTCTACATCTTCGTCTAAGGAGATTAGGTTATTTCCGAGGTTACCCTTTTCTTATATCATGATATCCTCCCTAGGAGGAGAGTTTTTAGGAGAACTAAAAACTAAATGTTCTTGACATTCAGGGATTGGTTCTTCTAAAATGACTTCATCACAAGTAGGGAAAGGATCAATGGTTAGATGGTCTTGTTGAAGGGAATAAGCTATTTGATTGTCATGTGTCTCTAAGATCTCATTCTCTTGTTGTATGTTATCTACCCTAAGAGGAGAGCTTGTAATATGATCATCCATGATTAAATGTTGTAAAGTAGCTTCATCACAGATAAGAGAGGCATCGAGAGAAGGAATACTATGAGTTTCAAATAGATTGTTCTGAATGGTAGGAGCATTAGGGAAGGGAGAAATAAGAGTCTCATTACTTGTTATAGGTGCATTGTATAATATCAACCTATCTTATTTGCATCAAGGAGGGATATTAGGAGAAGGACAAGTGTGATTGTCATGACTATGGAGATTAGGTAAGGTGATGTTTAGAAATGTGTTTATGATGTCATCTTGTTGTTGTCTAATATCTTCCAAAGCGAGATGAGGAAAAGGACAAGCCAAATCTCCTTGATTCTTAATTATTGTAGCTTCGTGTGACACGATACCTTCATCACTAATAGGAGAGGTATTTGAAGAAGAACAATTATGATCATCAAGAATATCTATGTTTTTATTCTCTTATATCACATCATCCTCACAAATAGGAGAGATAACATGTTCATTTTCTGATACTAGGAGACTTTTATAACTAGGAAATACATTGAATGAATGATGAACTTGCTTATTAACTAAATTCTTCTTTGAAAACTTGGAAAGAATAGATACCAACATGTTGAAAAAGTAATGTATGGAAACTCAAAATGAAATTTAAATACTTAAAATGAAATGGTTTTTAGATTTCAAACAAGGTAATATATGGATTACTCTATGCAATGATCTAAAAATGAGCTCAGTTATGAATGAAAATTTTGAATTTAAGGGTATGTGTAGGATCATGATGGGCCAAAAGTGGTGATATGATGGATATTTGTAGGAGTATGTGGATGATGACTTTTTTTTTTGTAAAATTGATGAAATGAAAAGGGTTTTAAAGGAGATTCTCAGCTTTCCACTGTGTAGACCCCAATCCTAATACTTGCAAAACAATAAGAATAAACACATTAGATAATAAATTGCAAGAACAAGAAAAGGATTCCCCATTAAATCCATTCACAAAGCTCAAATTAGGAAAAAGCAATGAAGAACACAACAAGAAAACAATAAAATAGACTGAATCCTAATTAAGCTAGAAACCTCATGATCCCATGGGGGAATTGGTGCCAATTTGATGTGAAAATTGGCCCTTTCCCAAATCCTATGATGCAAGCTTGATGTGTTGATGATAATTGATCCACTTTGTTGATGAAGGATTATGATCCAAAAAAAAATGCCTAGCTGTAAAAGAATGATATGATGAATATTAGAATATTGATATAACTTAATTGTGATGATCAAATGAGGATGAAGCCTCTTATTTATAGATGAGATTGAAGGATGAATGTCTAAAATTGAGAATGTGGGACTATCATTCATCCAATGGCAAGATGCCACTTGTCAACCTATGAGTGGATGAAGGATGTGCAAGTTTTGAGGATTGTGCCAATAAATGCCTATTTTTAAATTTTGAATTTTGTTGAAATGACTTGCAAGAGGGAAGAAAGAAAGCATTGAATGCCACTTGGCTCAAGGAAAAGGACATGTAAGATGGAGTTAAATGCCTTGTTGGATGTACATGTCAACTTGGATTTTTGAATTGAAACTTGGAGAATATTCCCAAAAGATGCCTTGTTGAGGAAAAAATAGGGATTTAATAAATCAATTAAATCTAATTTCATGAGCAAGTGGTAAATGATGGAGGATGGGACATGATAGGAGATTAAATTAATCAAAGTTAATTAATTTAATGAAGGGGGTTAGATGGTGTGACAAATTTGACTTAAATTTGTGGATTTATTTAAATCAAATATGAGAAGAATATGATAAATGAATTAATTAAATAAGGATTTTGATTTATTTAATTAAAAGAGATGATATTAGATTAAACTAAATAAGGTTTTAATTTATTTAATTTAATAGATAGACTTCTAGATATTTAATCAAATAAAAATAATTATTTAATTAAATAGGGATAATTAGATCAAGATGATTGATTTAATTAACAAAAAAAATGACTTAATTAGATAAAATGATTTACTTTAATTAAGGGAATGAAATTGATGAATTTAATCAGATAAGGGGATTTGATTAAATGGTTAGACCGAGGGATGATTCAGGATGAAATGATGTTAGTAGTCGAGATCAAATGCATAATGTCAATCGGTATATTTTACGTGTCTACATTTTTTCCCTCTTTGAATTAATGCACTTGTTGCATTGGTTCAAAGAATAAATGATCTCGATCAAAGCCAAAAATTTTCATTTTTTAAATCTTGCCCCATGTTGCTTGGCAAGAGAAAACATGCCAATATATTGCCCCTCAAGAGATTGGACAAAAAATTTGATTTTTGGGTGATCTCATGAAAAAGAGGACAAGGTGTCTGATAGGTTCAAAAAGGCTCGAGGAGGCCAAAAACGTGTCTAAACACAATAAAACAATGTAAAACAGGCCTCAACTGAACAAAAACAGGTTCAAGGGTCCAAAACCCTAGCAAGATAGCCAATCAGGGTGAAAAAAACCTAATTTTCAAGCTTAAAAAGGCTCCGAGGGGTCACTTTCAATTCGATTTTTACCGCACACAACCATCTAGCAATCCTGA
>VDFB02192059.1:0-19643 GCA_007258455.2 Sequoia sempervirens
TCTCTCTCTCTCTCTCTCTCTCTCTCTCTCTCTCTGTCTCTCTCTGTCTCTCTCTCTCTATCTGTCCCATTCCACCTAGATAAGTCAATGTAACTAAAACCCCCTCACTTACACTCCCTTTATCCCTCCCTCTCTCTCCCTCACTCTCAAGTATCTCCTTCCGACCCACTCTCTCTCTCTCTCTCAAGTCTCTCTCTAAGGTATGCTACCTAGATAACTAGATAAATCTTTCTTTGTCTCTCAGGTCTCTCCCTCTAGAACCCTATCTAGGTAAATATCTCTTTGTCTACCAGCCTCTCTCTCTCTCCCCTCTCTCTCTATCCTTCCAACTCTACCTAGATAAGTCCATCTCACTCTAAACCCCTTTCTCCCATTCCATCTCTCTCTCCCCATCTCTCAGGTCTCTCCCTCCCACACGCTCTCCTTCTTTTAGGTCTATCTCCCACTCTCTCTCAAGTATCTCCCTCCAAACTGCTTTCCCTCTCTCAGGTCTCACAACCTCTATCTCTCCCCCATATTTCTATTTCCCAGTCCATCTCTCTCTCACATACAAACCCTCTATCTCTCTCCCACTTTATCTCTCCACTCCCTCTCTCTTCCACACTCTCTCTCCCTATCTCTCACATATCCATCTCCCACCTCCCTCTCTATCAGGTATCTCCCTCTAGCAATCTACCAAAGCTACTCTCTCTCACTCCCTCTCTCTCACTCCCTATCTCTCCCACTACCTCTCTCTTGCACTTCCTCTCTCTCCCTATCTCTCACATCTCTCCCTTGGACCCCCTCTCTCTAAAGTCTCTCCCTCTAGCACCCTAGCTAGTTATCTCTTTCTATCTCTTTCCCCCTCTCTCTATCCCTCCCAACCTACCTAGATAAGTCTCTCTCAATCCAACCCCCTCTCCCCCACTCCCTTTGTCTCTCTCCCTCTCTCTCTCCCTTTGATCTCCCTCCCTCCCTCCTCCCCTCCCTCTCTCTCTCTATATCCCTTTCATCCTACATACATAAGTCCCCCTCACTTTAACCCCCTCTCTCCCACTCCATCTCTCTCTCCCCAACACCATCTCTCCCACTCCCTCACTCTCTTTTCCTTTCTCTCAAGTATCTTCCTCCCACCACCTCCCCCTCTCTAAAGTCTCTATCTAAATCCCTCTATATCCCTACCATCCCTCTACCCCCAATTCCCTCTCTCTCCTAATCCCTCTATCTTCCTCTCTCAAGTCTCTCCATCCCATCCCTCTCTCTCTTAGGTCACTCCCTAATGAACCATACCTACATAACTAGATAACTCGCTCACTTTCTCTCTCTCTCTCTCACTCTGACTTTCTCTCAAACACACCCTCTCTCTCACTCCCTATCTATCTCACTCCATATCTCTTGCACTAATTCTCTCTCCCTATCTCTCACATCTCTCCCTCCCACCTTTTTGGTCTCAAAAACATAGGTTTTGAACCTTAAGAGGGTTCCAGTCCTTTACTACATTTTTGGCTAATGAACAGGGTGAGTATTAGTGATCACCCCCTTCTCTTTAGGCTCTGCTAAACCTAGGTGGGTGTACCTAAGCAACAAGGTAGACTTGAAACCTTTAATATGATCTTTAACCTAGGAAATCTACTCACAATGGCATGTGGGAGTGAAGTAGATGCAAGGCTACTGATTAGTTCCTAAAACAAATATTTCAGGAATTAGATGTATAAGTAGAGTTTGTATGAAATTATCCTAAAGTTGACTAGTGCCTAATCTATTGGGTGAATGGAGTCAATGGGTGGATGATGATGATGGAGACATATATGTAAGATTGGTAAACCTATTCCTCAACTTAACTCTAACTTTTTGGGAACTTTAGATGTGTGCACCTTGTACACACGTGCAAGTTTGTTAGTTACAATACTCTTCTTTGTAAATCCCATTGTTATTATCCCAAATTATTGTGGTCTCATGAAAGGATTTTTAATTCTTAGCCTAAGGGAAACCAATCAGAACAACAATTTTAAAAGGATTTGAATCCTTGGCAGGAACCAATTAAAATTAATTATTTGAAGGGATCTTTAATTCACTCCAACCAGAAACCAATCTAGATAACCACACAGCAACAACAAATGTGTCTTGACAAATTATCTAAATTTGAATAACTCAAGAGAACCACTTTGGAGACATCATAAAAAAAATATAAACATGAAAATTAACACAATATTTGAACACTGAAATTAGATCACCAATTAAGAATAGTCTTCTCCATTATATTGCTTCAAAATATATACATTAATAGTAGAAATTTTTGAGATATGAAATGGATGGATGGAATATGCTATAATAATGCAACCTATATACTACTACTAGTGATGATGATAATGATATATTCTTCAAAACTAGGCGTTGGTTTCCCATTTTATATGAAAATCAACAAGCGACAAGCCTTTTACAAAGTGAGGCAGTGTTTCAAAACTACACCTCTTCATTAACTATTTGTTTGATCAAATAGTTAAAGAAATATACAAAATTTAAGACATTCAAATGTTAGGAATCCATTAATCATCATAGAAGGCCTGTGATAATTGATCTAGAAAAGACTTCATCTCCCTGATTGATTGCAAAATCCTCCTTGATCTAGAAAATGCTCTTGTCCTAGCAACCTACTCCTCAAAAGTTGGATACTACTCCCAATGATATACTTCAAAATTTGATGGCCATTTCTATTCTTGAATCCTTGGTATTTTTGTGAGATGAACCTATGACTTGCTATCTAACAATGCTTTCACATCAGTAACAAATTTAAGCTATCCAACATCGAAAGTAACTAATCTATCTAGAATCAAATTGAGCTTGTAAAGATTGATTTTACCATCCTTTTGTATGTGAGTAATATACTTATGAATAATTTGACCAAACTCCTTTTTCCACTCTTCAAGGTTTCTAAGCTAGTCATCATCTTTTACTAATTCTGGTATATATCATTACTTTCGAGTATGGAAAGAATGAATTTGTGTCTTAATCCTTTTTTCCTCTCTTTGTATATAATAAAATTCATCTATAATCATCTTGACTATTTGCTCAATTGGTTTCAATGCTCCAGGAGCATCAATACTCCTTTGTAGAACTCTAGACGATTTAAACAAAGTGTGGTGTATAGGCTTCCACATTTTGAATAGGGAATCCAACACAAGCATGTGTACTTTCATTTGATCAATAGCTTGTTGAAGTAACTTGTAACTATCAAATACACCCTCCAATTTATCTACAATCAACTTCACCCTATGTTCAAGAATTTTTTCTATAACATCACAAATTTTCCTTCTTACTTCCTCCTATTCTTTATTGGTAGTATTCTTCATGTCTTCCACTTCCTTCTCAAGATCTCTTATTTGTTTAGAAGAAATATTTTGTACATACACTACTAGAGCATTGGGAGGCCCATATAACACCATTTCTTTGCTTTGTGAAGTTCCTGGTCCCATTAGCTTCTCTTTTAGTTTTACATTTTCCATGAACAACTTGTTACCTTCATCATTTAGGAAATTTTTCTCATACTCTCTCAGTCTATCCTCCAATCCTTTAACTGTTACATGAGTAAACATGACTGAATGCATAGTCATGGTGGTGGCTTCCAAAGGGGTTGTGTCATGTAATGTTCTTACCATGGCTGCCCCTTTCATTCCTAGTATCACATCCAATAGCTTTGTCTATTGTGTATTCTTCTGCTTGATCCATATAGCTATGTTTTTGATCTTGGGATTATATCATGTACCACTCACCACTTCATCAAAATTGAAATCTGCAACTAGCATAGGATCTTCTTGGGATCATACTTGGTCAAGCAAAAACATCTTCTTTACTTCCAAACTAGGGAAAGTGAGCATGTTAATTTTTAAAATCATCTCTCTAGCCTCCTGAGGGCTAATGTCAATATTGTCAATTCTCAATTCCCTTAAGGTTTGTGCCACCACCTGATCATTTTGGGATTCCTCAATTCCTATTTTGTTTATCTCCATTCTTTCCTCAAATTCTTTCACCTTCATTTTTGTCCAAAAATCCCTAAATTTTGGAGTTTTAATAAACTCATTGTAATACCCCTCCTCTTACTGGTAGAATTTAGTATTTTTCAATGCGGTTGTTTGCTACTTGTGACGATGATGATATTGTTTGAGTTGGATAATTAGACATTGGATGATGTTGTATTCCATTAGTAGACATGATTATTTTATATGACATTGTGGTTGGTAATGTTAGTTGATTTTCAGAATTATGATATAATGCAGTGATTTAATTAGATATGTTATGAGATGATTGTTAGTTAGAAATGTAATTCATTGATTAGGTTATAATTGTTAGAATAGGTGTGATAAAGGACAATATAGCATCATTCGTTCGCGAGTGCCCTGCTATGTTGCGATTCCTTCTCACAATGCAGTACTTGATTTAATGCTTTGATTTTATATATATGTATGCACATGTACACAACTTCGTTTGTATGCAGGATTGCAGGTACAAGTCTCGATTCCACCTGCTTCGGCAGGACAGGGCGAGCACCAATAACCCAACGGTTTAATGTTGAAACAGAGGTGACGATGAAGTCCTCCCGTCCCATGATGTCAGATCGTCTCGTTTGTCTGGTATTGTTTATTTTGTGAATTTGTCATTATTTGTGGCTTGTGTTTTGTGTGTTGTCATATTTTGATTAATGTGGTATTTTATAAGTTATGATTATTTAATTGATGTTGATATTTTATAAGTTGTGAATTAGTTAATTAAATGGGAATAATAATTGTGTATTTTAATGTTGATTTATTTGTATGAAAATATTTAAATGTTTTATTTGATTTTTATAAAGTCATGTGTTTCAATTAAATGATAATTAAATATTAAATGTGTGTTATTTATTTTAATTAATTATCTGATTGAAGATAATTATTAGAATAAATTATTTAAATTAAATAAGTAATGTGATGTGCAAGTAATGTTGCAAAAACAGAAATAAAAGCAATAAAACAAATAAAAGAATAAAAAGATTGTGTGAGCCAATGAGAATACAGATCTAATTAAAAAGCTGGCTTTTAAAGAATGAGTTTTCTTTTATTCTTGATTTTTAGAGTTTTTGAAAAAAGAGGGATATTATCTTTTAATTAATTAAGAATTTTGGAAGTTTTTTCACACACAGGAGATTAGGGATTGAGAAGTTGCACAAGTTATTCTGTATTTTGATTTGGAAGAGAACATGGGTTTTTGACATTTTTTGCTAAATTGAAGAGAGTTATAGAAAGGGGTTGGAAATCTATTACTAGTTACTTTGAAGTCTTCTGAAAGAGGATTGGGTCAGAGATTTGAGCACGGTGACTTAGAGGAGATTCGAAGCAAGAAGGAGGAGCTCTTCGTGAAGTCCGGCGGAAACAATCGTCACCAGGTTCTCGAATAAGCGCAGGACTCCAGGTTTTAAACTACTTTTTAGCTCTGGTCTTCTGATTTAAGAAAACAGGAAAAATAAATTAGATTGTTTGGTGAAAGAGAAATAAAACCTTAGAACAGAGAAATTTAAGGAATAGTGAAAACTACTGAAAAATACTCTTTCACTTGGTATCAAAGAATGTTGAGATTTGAAAGTCTTGTTTTGCAAACAACGAAATTAAACTCTTCGAATGCTACTTTGATATACACGATCTCTTTGCTATTTCTGTAGAAATGAACAATCTTGGTATTTGTTTTTAGAATTGAAATTAAAATAGTAGAAAATTCGAAAAGAAATCAATAGATAACTTAGAAAATCTCACTTATAATTTAGAAGACCTCTGTAGGATTGAAAAACAAAGGAAATCCTCTGATAAATTAGGAAAAATAAAATCCTATGATAAAATAAGAAATATTTTCCTGTAGAAAACAGCAGAGACATAGGGTCACTAAATTCATCATAACTCACAATTTACGAACTGGGTATGGCTGAATTTTTTATATGTGTTAAAATACTTAATGGCGCACCTTCAGTAAAAATTGTAGAAAGACCCAGATCCGAAAACAAAAGTTATACAAGTCGCAATACACTAGTTTTATTATTAGCATTGTTTGAATATAGTAAATTATTTTAATGTATTAATTGATAAGTATTTATATATATGTTTAATTTTATGTATTATATATATATTTAAATATATTTGTTTAATTGGTTATTTTGATAGAATAGATATTTTTAAAAGAAAATAAACCTTAATTTATTATATATATATATATTCTTTTTTTGAAATTTTTTAGCAATTATGTGAATGACTTAAAATAAATAAATATTTTTCCTTCATTTATTATCTTAATTATGTAAGTAATTACTTTTAAAAGAATTAGTTAATTAGGTGAATTAATTAAGTTAATATTTTTAATATTTACTATATTAAGGATAATCTAGCTATGTATATATATACATAATATTTTGTAAACAAGCAATTGAGAGAAAATCGAAAAATTATATATATTTTGATGAAAGATTATTTAGGCCCTTTTTTATAAGAGATACATTTATAAGTTTGTGTTTTTTTTTAAGAGTATGAACCTATATGTGCAATGGTATTTTTGGATATCAATAAAACATGTAGAAGTGTGGAGTAGATCTTGCGGTCAAGTTGAAGAGTTATGTGAAACGTGAAAGTAGTGCCTCTATTGTATTGTTGGATTGATTTCTTTATTGAGTGGACTAATTTCCGTATTAAGTTTGTGCATTGGTTGATTGTTCTGTTGTGTTAATCATTGATCTTGTTTAAGTTTGTTTTGAGTCAAATTGTAAGATCGTTGTGTAATGTATTGTTGGGTAACCTAGGAGGAGAAATAGAGGTCTCCCTTGGATACCACTCGAGAGTGTATCAAATTTAATTGTGAAGATTTCTTTGGGATATTGCCACTCACTACCTTATGTTTGTTGAATCATTCTTGATATCTTGTTACTATTGTTAGTTCTTTGTTGAGGAAACCCTAGTGTAAGCCTTTATAGAGTCTTCCAGAGGCTTGTTTTATTGTTGGTGAATGTTTGTCATTTTATGTGCTCTTGACATGGCAAGATATTAGTATCATTAATTTGAAAGGGTTGTACGAAACTTGGTGAGACTTTGATTATGTGTTTATTGCGAGATGGATTTGCCTCGCTTGTTATGTTTTGAGTTATATGATTTATTCATGATAGTACAACCCTTGCCTGCTTGAGATATGTTAGGGGTCATAGGGAGAGTGGCTCTTCGTGGGCGCCGGCGCCTCGGGTAAGAGGAAGTGCCAGGGGAACCCACGTAAGAGTAGTTAAACAAGTGATAACTTAATTAATGTATTTAGTGGGTTGGGTTAGTTAACACATAACAAGATAAAAACATGCACCTCACCCCTGCCGTTAGCACTCTCAAAGGCTAAGGATGGGTGGGAAGACCTGGTTGGTAAGGTCACTACCTTGTCTCTATGAAAGGTAAGTGGCTCCGCATGAGTAACCCTATGGGGCGGCACCTTGAAATAGGATGTCTGGATAACCATAGATGAAGGCGGCTCCTTGAGCTAGGTTGTCTGGATAATCCATGTATAGATGGAGGCGGCACCTTGTGATAGGTAGTCTGGCGAATTCATGTAAGACCATGCGATGACACTCTCCACTAGACATCCTTGTTGTTCTTGTTTCTTGTTGCCTCTAGATATTGTTATTTTTATGTTGCTCTGATTTTAGGGCTAGGGAATCCATAGGTGGGTGCCGGCGCCTCAGTTGGAGGAAGAGCCAGGGGATCCCATGTGAGCTATGCGATGACCCTCCCCGTTTGACACCCGTTTGACTTGTTTATTGTTGCCTATGGAATGGTGTATTGAATGGTGGATTTAGAGTTATTATGGAATCGTGTTCCTTTCATTGGTTCTGATTGATTTGGAAATGTAATTTGGGTGTTGGTTCAATTCTTGTGGATGTTATCTCTTTATGATGTTTCTTTGAAGTCTTGTGAGTTTGTTTCATGATTGTTAATTGACAGTGCTTCATGTTATTGTGATGAGTTTCATGGTTTTAACTTGTTATGTGATTTGAGAACGTCAATGGTTGTGCATTGCATGCTTGAGTCGTACTTGTTTGGTATCATGTTGTGGTTGAGTCGGTTTGACATTCATGGTCGGGTTCATTTCCTTGTCACCTCTAAGCACGGGGGGTGAGTTACTTGTAATTCACATGGTTGGGTGGAACGTGCTCCGCACCCGTTGGGTTCCCCATCAGCGTCTTGTCTTCTCAGCATTCTGCAGTGGAGTTGTACCAGTGATCACTTGTATTTCACAATTCATTGTACTTGTATCATTTCCATGTTGGGAAACTCATTGTAATTCATTTATCAAGAGATTGTAATGTAACAGTAAAACGATGATGTAATAGTTAGGATCATTTGTATCTCTTTTAAGAGATTTATCATGGATGTAATTATGCGATGTCTATCTTACTCGCATCATGATTATCGGATGTATCATTGTATATGGTTATCATGAATTAAATGGTTATGTTATATTCTTTTTCTGTTGTTATGTTTTGTTGTTGCGATGTAACCTCGCGTGCCCCAGAGAACCAAGTGTGTTAATGTGATGTAATGTACTATGTGAATTATGGTTAAGTGTTGTTATATGTTTAATTTAATTGTTTTTTAAAAAAAAATTATTTGCATTGTGTGTGATCTCTGGGGTGTGCACGACGGGCATTACACTCATCATCTTCTATGAATCACCTAGTTGCAACCTCTCTTTCATCTTCATGTATTTATGTATTTTCTTTTTCTTTATCATCCATCCTTTCTTTAGGCTTATGTGCATTGGTCTCATGGACTTGTTTGTTGACCTCAATACCACCCTTTAATGATTGTAATGCATTGGCTACTTCTTTAGTGTCTCCCACCCCTTCACTTTCTTCACAAGGGACCAATGGTTCAATGCTTTGTCTTTTTTCTTTTAGGAGGAAATTGCTCCATGGAAGACTCTAAGGTTGTGTTTGGGGTGTTCCCTACAATAATCATACCACTGTGTTCTTGAATATATGTTTCCCTTTTATCATATAAGTCTTCAAATTTATCAATTGTCAAATTTATTCTTCTAATAGGGTCCTTCTCTTCAACAAAATAAACTAGGAAATATTTCTATTTTTTCTTCTTCTTTTCTTCAAGTTTCTTTATAACTTCCCATTTTTTCCTTTTGTGGAATACTTGTTGAAAAGTAAGGCAATTTCTTATCACATTTTCTTCATAGTATACTTGGTGCTTAATTTTTGACTTGGCGAGAAGGATATGTCTCATGTGATTCATATGATTTTTAGGATAAAAAACTATTCCTTTTCTAGAATCCAATGAATATATTTCCTTTAAATAATATTGCAACTCTTCCAACCTGTCTGAGCCTATTGACCAATCTTCACACTTGGTTAGGTTTGGAAGAAATCTACTATTCTTCTATTTATGCATCACATCCTTTTCCATCCACATCATTTGCCACATAAACACTAGAAATGATAGTCTGAGGGGAACAAATTTTGGTAGTTTTTGCAGAGCATTAAGGCACCCATAAACTCTTATTATTGTGACTTCAGCGAGGAAGAACCAATCACCAAAATCGTGTGTATGACCCTACTACTATTTTAGGGCTAGAGATCTCAATAGTTGTAGTATTTTAGTGGGAAATATTGGTATTGAGTAACCAATAATTCCTAGGATTTTGTGCACAAAATCTTCATAGAATATCACAAAGATTGATTTTTTACACTAACTATCCCAAATATAGCACCACTTTTGAATAGGTACAGATTCGCTTGCTCATCAATTCTCACCAAGTCTATTCAATTGTTCCATTTGTATCGATTCTGGTATAATATCAAATGACACAAAAGAGAATAGTGTCTAAAAGTAATGGGTGCTCTATCTTCAATGACCTATGATAATTCATCATCCAAAGCCTTTTCAAGATATGAAGCAAATTTATATTCTATATTAGTCTCAGGATTCTGGATTCTCATGCCCATCATCATTAGGCTTACTGGCATCTTATCTTGAGCATCCATCCCTAGTATTTGGCATGGAGCAAGATATGTATTTACAAAATAGTATTGAAAGTCTACCATAGTGAATGGCTCTGTAGTGGAGGGGGAAATTGGGATTGTTCTATTGCCAATACCTCTTTTCATGTATAGGGGAAGTTCATCACTCTTGTAAATTCTTCTTAAACTTGTATACTCTTCATCACTTTTTGTAGGTTTATCTTAGTCAAGGCCTATTTGATCAAGTCAAAAAAATCAATGATAGCTATCCTGGTTACCTCCACCAACACCACACCATTCAGAAACCTTATAGTTTTAGTAGCAGGGTTGTAATATTTAGCTAATATTCTGATAAACTCCACATCAACAAATACATTTGGAACAATCAGTTTGGCCAAGTCTTAGAACACCCAGGGGTTTGATAATGGAACTTTCCCATATCTTTTACTATAAAAATAACAAAATAAGTCCCAGCTAGATTTAGGAATGAGGGCATCTCTACAACCTTGTGTGGTATCTATGAGGGATTTCTTATTACCTTCCTTGGTGGACCCTCGGAGTAAATCTAGAATGGACTAGTGGAGATGCCTCTTTTTTATCTCGAGTTCTTCATCCTTAATTTCAATTTTACTTTTCTTTTCTTTTGATTGTCTCCTTTTAGGCGGCATGATTCTACCCTTATCACTAAAACTTCAAAATGAGAGAGCTTTTAAGAATATTTACACCAATTAATCTTCTTTAGAGAGTTATTTGTGCACTTTCCTAGGTGCATGACGTTTGCAAAGCTCCTCTTCTAGTATCCTTAGCTCCCTCCATGATAATGTATTGCAGATGAGTGCAATAGTTAGGCAATGCTCTTGTTTCTTAATGGTGCTTACATTCAATCGTATTGGTATTAATACCAAGCTGCTACCAAATACATTTGCAATAAGCTTATAGCTTTGATTTGATTATGCACCGTTGGATTCGTGCATCAAGGTGACTAATGTAATCCTTTACATTTATTACCACAATATATAATGATTCCATAGTAGGTTTTATCATACTACCATTGTCACTTGTCACACTTGCTATAGTATGGTAGTATCAAGTTTCATGCCCTTTTTTATATATTTCATTTTCTATCTTTATTATTGTAGGACAGTAGTATACATACGGACATGTCACAACTATATTATCCTCCTTATACATTACCATGATATCTTCTTTTCTCTTTTAATACTTATCGCACAATCGCTCTACTTAAGAATTCTCATTGTGAGGTGGCAGTGTGTAGTGCTTGACCACTCATGTTGATTAACCTCTTGGTGATATGGAGATTGATATTTTATTTCATGGGCTAGGAACCGCCAACCCACTCAGACTTCATTTTTTTGTTGTGGTGTTGTAGTAAAGGAATAGGTTGTTTTATTAATGATTATATAAAAGGATGAATGAATATATACAATGTGAATTTCAATGATTTTATGGATCTTGTCACACAAATTGTTGCATTTCATGTCAAAAATAATGTAGAACCGAAGGCAATAAATCTTTTGATATTGGTAAAATGTGGATGGAAAATGGAGTTCGGTGGATACTAAGGAAATTTATTATCTCTAACAGTGGGTCTAATTGGGGATGAATGATCGTGAGGTCATTGCAAGAATCCAAAAGTAATCTCTAGGAGGTAGACCATGGGTGAATATGACTGGATGGGATGGTGGAGGGGAAAGGGAAACCTAAACTACTGTGCATGGAAAATTATATATTTTTAAAGATAAGAACTATTTTAGGAATTTTCCATGCACTAGAAATTCTTGATCTTCTCTTGACATATTTTGAAGATAATAAGAATCTTCACCATCTTTTTCGGTAACAATAAATGGTCCTATCCAAAGATCCTCAAGATTTCCATGTTTTCCTTTGTCTTTGCATCTAGCATTACACAATAGGACCATTTCATTCACCTCAAACTTTCTACCCTTCGCCCTTTTGTCAAAAAATTACTTCATCCATGACTACATTTTTGTGTTATGCTCCTGGACCAAGCTTCTAATTTCATCTATTTTTTCCAATTGCTCCATCCTATCTTCAATAGGTTTAGGGATATACAAGTATTCTTGGAGCATGAACTTATATACTGACAAAAGGTTTTACAAGGGAATCTTTGCTTGTGTCCCAAAGACCTATTCAAAAGGTGATTTTCTAGTTGATTGTTTTACTATGATTCTATCTATCTAGACTGAAAGCCTCAATTTAGAGTTTTAAGGAATTTTGTTTTTGTCCAGCATTCTTTTAATTATCTTAGGATACTCTTGTTCCTTGATTTAGCATGCTCGTTTACTTATGGATGATATGGAGATGGATATGAAATTTTTATGCCATATATCTCACAAAATATTTTGAACTCTTCTAATCTAAAGCACATACCATTGTTTGTAACTATCCTTATAGGTGTTTCAAATCTAGTGATGATATTCTCCATCAAAAAAATTATCACAACTTTACTAGTGGCTTGTTTTGTAGGGTTGGCTTCTATAAACTTTGTAAAATAGTTAGTTTCCACTAAAATTAATTTAAGACATCCACTAGTCTTCTCTGGTATTTCTCCAATGAAATCAATCCCCCACTAATGAAATGGAGCTTGAATTTGCATTAGTCTAAGTGGTAGTGCTCCTTGGTACTTAATTTTTCTAGAAATTTTTTGGCATGCTTCACACTTTCGTACATAAGCAAAAGAGTCATTGAAAATCCTAGGCTAGTAGTATCTAGCCCTTAAGATCTTGCAATCAGTGGTCTTGGCCGAAAAATTCCCTCCATAGACTCCCTCACGCATCTCCTTCAACATGTGATTTTCTTGTGTTTCATCTGAGCATAGCAACAACACTCCATCCATTTTCTTCCAATATAAGTCGTCATCCATAAAGATATACTTTGAGGACGCAATTTCAAGGTTCTTTTTGTAGACACATAAAAATTACCTAAGCTTGCAAGCTCTATTGTCGTCATATTTTTTCCTAGCATAATTAAAATGTTTAATTATGTCCTTTGTCCACTTTCAACTATTAATTAAATAATTAGTAATTATTTAATTAATTCATGTCTTTTATTCCTCTTGATTATTAAAATAAATAAATTTTATTTATTTATTTAAATGCATGACTAATTCTCTAATGTCTTTCCATAATTAAATAAATTCCTAAATTTATTTAATTATCTTGGTCCATTAATTCTTCCTGATTATTTAAATACATCATTAATGTCTAATGTCTTCTCATAATTAAATAAATTTCTTAATTTATTTAATTATTGGCCAGCTTCTCCACTTCATCCCTAATTAAATAATTATCTTTAATTGTTTAATTGTCTTATTTGACTTCTCTTCTAAATTTAAATAAAATCATTTATTTAAATTGTCCCACTTTCTAATTTCTCTCCAAGTAAATAATTTAATTTAATTATTTACCATCACATGATCCCACCTTTTTGAATTAAATTAATTTTTAATTTAAAATAACAACTTTCCGTCTGGAATCAAATATTTCTATTATTATTTGATTTTCCAACTCTCTCTTTTTCTATGCCAATCTTATCTCCTTGTCACATGCATTGTCAACCCTTGATTTGATTTTCTCAAATTGAATCTTGTTCACTCATTTCAAATTTGACCTAATGTTTCCCTAACACTAATTGTGGGTTGTCATATTGAATCTTTTCCATTGATTTTAGGGCATTTGTCAATCTGCAATCTTGGCCATTCATCCAAAATTGCATTTTCTATAAAATGGCAATTTTAGTCTCATTTGGACATCTCATGCAATCTTTTCTTAGGCATACTTTACATCTCTTGCCATTTTGGCATAATTTAGGCATACTTTAGTCTTTGCTTACTAGTTGCATAGTTGCATAGTGTAGCATTTTTATTCAAATCCTTCAACATTTGCTTTGGTCTTGGCATAGTCATAGGTTGCTCACAAAAAAATTGAGGACAAACTACATATTACAGAAAGTTGACAAGGTGCAATGAAGGTCAATCATGGAGGTTGAAGACTCAAGGTGATATCTCTCTTTGTTTTCATGTTTTCCTCCTTTGTGCTTCATTATTTACTCTAGGTTTTGATTTATTTAGCTACTAATCTGCTAACCTAGATTTTTCCCTTAGTTACACTTTTTTTTATTTTCATTCATTTCTTTCGGACATTTCTAGTTTTTAAGGTAATACATTATGTTAGTATACCATGAGGTGTTCTCTATGATTGCAATCATACCTACTTCCTCCCCTATGTTACAGATTTGAGATGCCTCAAGTTTGGATTCAACCATGAGCTTAGCCAACCCCTATCCTCTTACCAATTTGGTAATATGGATTTCAATGTCAAACTCTTGAATTATGTTAATCCATCTACACCTTCTCCCTATGACTTTAGTTTGCACAAATAGATCCTTAACTACAACACTAGGGACATAGGAAACTATCTAAGCACCTACCAGATAAGGCCTGAAAGATTTTACATCTTTCAAAAGCCTGTATGCCTATTTTTCTATAATTTCATACTTTAATTCTAATCCTTGAAGGGATTTGCTTAAGAATGATATTGATTTCTCATAGCGTTCATCATTTTTATACAAAATAATTGCTACAACTATGTGGTAAGATGTAAATGAGAAAATCTAGAATGGTTTGATGAAATCAGGTGACTTTAATATTGGCACCTCCTTGATTGCTCTTTCTATAGATATGAATGCATAAATTGGTTCTACACTCCAATCAATCTTGGCTCCTTTTTTCAGCATTTTTGAGATGGGCTTGACAATCTCAACAAAATTTGATATAAACCTCCTTACAAACTTTATATGCCCAAAGAAAGATTGAATAACCTCTACTATCTTTGGAATAGGGATATTGCCTATAACTTATACTCTCTTGGGATCAATTCTTACTCCATCTTTGGACACTATGTGACCCAACAATTTTCCTACCATCACAACAAAATGACACTTTTTAGGGTTTAAGGAAATACCATACTCTAGAGCCTTAAAGAAGTTTTTTCCTAGATGTTCACTACGATCTTCAGCCTTCTTAGAATATATTGTGAGATCATCTTTATATACTAGTACCATTATTGTATTGATCAAATTAGCAAAGGAAATGTCCATAGCTCTTTGAAATGTGATGCCAAATGGAATCCTTATATATACATATGTGCCCCAAGGTGTGGTAAACACAGTCTTATACTATTCTGATTCTTTCCCTTTAACATGGTTATACCCTAAAAATCCATCCATCATTGAAAATAACTCACAACTTGTTACCCTTTGCAACATAGCTTCCACGTTTGGGAGTAGGTAATTATATTTAAGGAGAATTAAAATTTAAAAAATATACACACAACCTTATGTCTCCATTCTTCTTTTTCACAGGCACCAAGTTGGAGACCCAAGTAGAATGCCTGATGGGTTTGATGATACCTCCTTCTCTAAGTTTCATAAGTTCTTCATGCATCTTGGGTTTGAGAGTAGGATTTATTGTTCTTTGTTTCTATCTGAAAGACTTTGCATTCATCTTAAGTGGAATTTCATGTTAAAATACATCTTCTCAATATGCTTTAAGGTCATCATATGACCATGCAAAAACGTGCTTATATTTCCTTAGTAGTGTGATCAACATCTTTCTAATCATAGGGCTTATCTTTTCCCAATGTACACCTTTTTTGGAGCTAATTCAGTTATAAGATTAATCTCTTCAACATCCCCCCTTCTTATTGGTGTCTGCTTCATAACTACTCAGTCATTCCCATCAAACACCCTTTCTAGTGCTACTAATCCTTTAGGAATCTTATTTGTTTTGAGCTGCACTACCTCATGGCCAAATATAGTTTGTTTACCATCTACCTCTTCAACAAATGCATTGAAATCAATCTCTTGGGCCTCATATTGATCAATGTAGTGTAAGAACTTGACCAGGTCTATGTCATCATTGAAGACCTAAAAATTGTAAATATTGTTAGTAATTGTAGGTCCAGTCTTTAATTCCACCCGTGAGATACCTGCTAGGGTTATGTCGTCTCTTTTCAAGACTACATTTGCTAAGAATTCAGCCATTAATATTTTTGACCTATCCACCCACTCAATGGAGAAGGCATCAAAGAGCTCTATAGTATCCCACACTACATTTATATCTTGCTTCAATCTCTTGTTTTTTGAGAATTACTTTGACCTCACTTGTAAAACAATCAATTCTGAGTCCCAAAAAAAAGCTGACACTTTGATTCCATGCTTTGTAGAAATGTTTAGACCTAACAACAATGCCTCATATTCTTCTATGTTATTTGTGCATTCAAATGTTAGAAAAAATGAGTACTTAAATATTGTGCTATCTAGTGAAATGAAAACAATTCCAACTCCATTCCCCTCTTTACTATAGGCTCCACCAAAGTACATCAACCACATGCCATATTCATTTTGAGAGACATCTCTAGCAATTAGATCTATGTTTAGCGACATATGGAAAATTCATTGCTAGCAATTCACCAATGGAAAATTCACCACAAACAATTCACCATGGGAAAATTCATTGCAACGAAAATTCACCATGCATAAAATTAATTACATGAATTTTTGGCGGTTAATTTTCCATGGCAGTGAAGTTTTCCATAGTGAATTGTTGATGGTGAATTGCTGGCAGTGAATTTTCCTAGAGCCGTGTTCAACAAATCAGGGTTTGAATGTTCAATTCTAAAACTTCCAAGATCCACATCACAAAAGCAGTTCATTTGGTTAGGGTCAAAGATCTCAATGACATTTTTTGATCAAGGTTCTCTATATAACTTAACTTTCCTACCATTTACCAGTATTATGGCATAAGAAAAATCTAGCTAGACATTTCCACCCACTGATGTTGTCCATTGTCTAGATAATAGCATTCCATAGTAAGGGGGAGTGTCCACCATAGTGATCTCTATCATATATGTTGCTTCAAGGTATGATGCCAACTTTAATTTTGTCCCATATCACTCCAACTATTGGGACTAATCTGTTATCCATGGAATAGAACTTCCCATAGGTAGTGTTCACCCATAGGCCTAATTACTTCATGACAACCAGAGGAATGTTATTGATTGTTGCGCCTGAGTTGATCGCATAGTTTTTCACCAATTTGTTGTCGATCACCAATGTGGTGAAAAATAGATCCACCTAGAAGGGGTTTTTTGTAAGTGTTTCTCCCAAATAGACCTCTATTGTCTTTGTAGTTTCCCACTCAACAACATTGACCTCTTTTCTCTAACCCTATTGATTCTGGGATGTGTTAGCAATTAATTTGAGAGTTGTCTCTTTGTACTCATAAATTTTCATCAACTCCATCAAGGGCACCATCATCTTTATCTGAGTTAGTTCTTGGGTAATGTCAAATGCAAGGGCAGTCATCCCTTGTTCAACCTTCTCTATTTTAGCAGCCCTCTTTCCTTTAGTTTGAACTTTGTTATTGTTTGGTGTTTTCTCATATTCAACATATGCAACCTCCTTTTGAGAAATCTTCTAAGGCTTCTTTTCTTCCCCCTTATTTTGATCAAACGAGACATTCTCTTTATTCTTATGTTCTTTTATAAATACGCCCCTAGGTGTTCCCTGATCTACATCAACAGGTCTACTTCTTAGGTTGTATTTTCTTTTTGCTTCAGCCACAAATTTAGTTGTGATGGCCCATTTCTCTTCTTCTATTGGTGTTCTCAACAAAAATTATGGTGTTGTATTGTATGCATAGGTTGATTCTTGTGTATTTTCTTCCTAATCAGAGAACACTTCTTGCTCCATATTTACATTGTATTTTTTATTGCTCATATCATATTTGTACCCCTCCTTAGAGGATGAGTATCTCTCATTGGTTTGATGGGATCCCCATATTAACATCTTCATGGTGTGGCCATCTCTATCTTGTTCTTGTGACTAGTCATCTTCCTGGAAAGTTTGAGCCACTACACAGTGTTTTGGGGCATGGGGTCTATGGCATGGTGGACACCATGGCATAGTATCCACTATGTGTGCTCCATGTTCCTTCACGGGATCATGAGTCTCTTTCCAATTTGGTTTACCTACTGGTCTTCCATCCTTCCAAGTGGTGTTATAGGTCATGTTGCGCAATCTTGGCATTTCATTCCTATACTAATTTTCTTGTCTATTTTGACTATTGCTAGGATTTTGTGGTATCCTCAAATTATCTCTTTTTCCAATCATGCCAGAAACTTTCCTATTTTTTCAATGGTTATGGCCACATTTTTTACTTCATTCAAGCTTCTAGGACATTTTTTTCTAAGCTTATACCTTGTTTTACAATCAAAAGATTTTAAATATATGCTTAAAATTGTTGAGTCAACTAATTTGGATCCATGTGGTATCTTGTTATTGATCTTGGAGAATATTTTATTGAAGTCAAAAATAGATTCATTATGATGTTTTTGGATGCCTATTAACTCATGAAAGGAAAATTCAAGAGCACATTGATTCCCATACTATTCTAAGAGCCCATCTTTAAAGTTTGTTGCAGAGGTAATTGAGGCATCTGGCAGGCTACTGAACCAATCCCTTGCTTCTTTAGTTAAGGACATCTTCCTTCTCCATACCCACATCTTGCACAAAAGCATTAAAGTTTTTTATGTGTTCCTCTGTTGTAGTTGCATTGTTCCCTATGAACATAGGAATAGTATTTCTCAAGTTTCTATCGATGGGATATGGGTATATTTGATATCCTATCAAATAAAATTTTCTACTCATGCTTGTAAGGTTTTGAGGATAAGGATTCTGAGGTGGTGGATTAGGGTAATATTGGAATCCATGTTGGGTTTGATATAAATTTTGTTGGATGTTCTAGCGAGAATATATATTCTACTGTGGCACATGATGCTTATATGTGGAACATATTGTTGTCCTGGAAGTGGGTGATATTGTGAAATGTTGTTGGTTTTTTGTGGTTGGGATGTTTGTGGTGGCACATTATGTTGGGCATGTTTCTTTGGGTTACGAATTGTATTGTAAGGTGTTTTTGAAGTACCCAGAGCACCTACATTCTAACATGACCCCTGTGGATTGAGGTTACTCTCTTACTTATGGGGAGGGATATATTTTGGTGGTTTTGATGAATGGACATTCAATTGAGACATTTGTTGATTTAGTTCTAGACTTTATTTTATCAATTGTTGTCTCCTCCTAAGTTCCTCTCTCTATCTTTCAAAAGGGGTACGTGGATCTCTACATAGATCATCATTTCGATATTCTGATTCATGCAATGGATCGAAGCTATTGTGCAATGTAGGAGGTTGTTCTGGGATATTCTCCTAATTATTGAATGTAGTATCTGGTTGTTTAGATGTTTTTTTAGCACTATTGGTTTTTGGGAGAGAAGAGTCACCTTTATCTGTCCATTTACTGTCATTCTTCTTTGGACTTACTTTGTGCAAAGATATCCTTCCATTCATTTTGTAGGATGATTTGATGCTTTGAAATCTAGGGTTTACTCTTCTTGATGTGCATTTTAACTTACCATTCATGCATTTGTTCTTACAAACTTTGATATAGTCACCACTCACTTTTGTGAAAGGTGAGAAAAGTTTATGATCCTTTTATAAATGCTCCCAACAGAGTCCTTTGATGTGCAATGTAACAGTTTAATTTT
>VDFB02192060.1:0-10952 GCA_007258455.2 Sequoia sempervirens
GAAAAGACACTGGCTCCCTTGTCGCTATGTAATGAAGTCCACCTTCAAGTTTTAGAACAATTTTTGGTTACAAGCAAGTTTTAGAACAACTCTTTGGTTACAATAAAAATGACATTTCACTTTCTTGATATGATTGAAACAAAAAAATGCTCACATTGTTTGCAGTGTTAGAAAACACACTGTCCCCTGTGTAGGAAAAGTGGATAGGGGACATCATTAGAATGTAAGATGTCTAGAAATAACTAGTAGGGGACAACTGCTTTCTAACATTGGAAATAACTAATAGGGGACAGCAGGTCATCACTATATCTCTAATGATGTACCCCTTTGTTCATATGTGATGATGACATTAACTGATGTAGGAGCATCCATGGTCAAAGGGATATCCTCATCAATTTTAATTTTTAATTTTCCTAAGGTTTGATAATTATTTAGTTGGAGTAATAAATTAAAATATTAGGGCCAAAAAAAATTGTAATAAATAATTGGTCTTTTATTTTAATTTTTGGAGTGGAGAAAGTCTAGGTGGCAGTGTTGAACTTGAGCTTTAAAAAGGCAATCTTGGAATGGATTTTTGGGGGAGTTGAAAAATTTTAAAACTCAATTAAATCCTCATAAATTTTAATAATGGAGATCTTGAGTGCCCAAGTTGAGTTGGCAGTTGCTTTTCTAATTGGGTCCCTATTTTCTAGGAGTGGGAATCTTGCATGTTTGTTATTCTTGGAAAATTTGTTGGGAGTGGATTTGGAAGGATTTTTTTTGGAGAAATAATGATTCTAAAATATGAATTTAATGCATCATCCAGATCTGGGGCTTCCAAGTTGTGTTTGAAAGATTTTTCTAATTCAAGGCCTATTTGTGAGGAGTGGAAAGACTAGTTGGACAGTCAGTTTTAGCATATTAAGGAATGGATTTGGAAAATTATTTTTTTGGAGATTGAATGCATATTCTAAAGTGATTTTAATTCCTTTTTCATGTTGGGGTCGTGGCTTTTTGAAGGAGGCCAAAAATTGGGGGTTAAAGAAAGCTTGGATGAAGGTTTCATGGAGAAATTGAAGGGAAAATTTTTAGATTTTGGGGAAAGAATGAAGAGTTGGGCATAGTTCTTGTTTGAAGGTTGAAATAAATCATTTTATTGCAGGTGTAAGGAGTTATTTACAGCAACATATTTTCTGAAAATTTATATTCCAGATTCTACAGAGTTTATGTTGAATGTTGCAGGTTACAAGCTAGAGATGTTGAGAAAGGATGCATGATTTGAACAAAGAATTCTAAAGCATGATTCTTAAGTGATCTTACTATTGTAGATCAGTTTATTCTCAATTTTTTTATGCATATTTATCAGCCATGGAGGCTGCAATAATTGTATTTTCAGATTTTTGAAGTATTTATGTTTCTTGTTGGTGATTTGAATGAACAAATAAAAAGTTTGTATTGCAGATTTTAAATCTGTTATGGGTAATTTGTTTAAGACTTTGATTTGTTTTAAGTGGGGGAGAATGTGTGTTTCTCCTCCTACTTCATTAATTTGGTAGAACCCAAAAATTTGTGGCACATACTTTGTCAATAATACAAATGTTATTTCCTACCTATTACATAGACTGTGTTAAAGTATACATGCATCTTATTAATAGTTTAGGTGATTTATAACCATCTAGGTATGTTTTGAGTGCATATTTTTATATTTTGAGGATGATGCATAAAACTAAAAATTACCGCTATCTTGTGAATCCAACATAGAATTTCAATTTCTCCGTAATACTTTGGATACTAGTCCATGACATTGAGACTATCTCTATTTTTTCACCCATGGTTTCAGATTTTTTTAGATGTTGATATAGAACATAAAGTAGATTGGGAAAAACACATTTGATCTATTCTTTAAGAGGATAAAATTTTGTACACGAAAATTTTATCTATTGATAATATCAACTTTACAAAGATTAGATGTAAAAATCTATGCTACATGGAAGGGTTGTCATCCCCAAAGATTTTATACAATTCAAGATCATAGAAATGAGGAAGATGGTCCTCTAATAGGAAGACAAAAATCTTAAATGATAGTGATCCATTCTCTGCAATGAGATATTTTATGCATTTACAACAATTTCAGTAGCAACTACTCTTCCAGAGTTCTCCAAATTTTTTAGAGTCCTCATTTTCTTCTCAAATCTTAGGCAAAGCTATCTTTATATTGTGGATGCTTTCAAGTGTGAAGTCTACTCCCTTTTTCCAAATTAGAGTACCAACATATTAAGACATCCAAAATCCACATCAAACTTATATAGCTGAATTAACGGCTTTGAATCAAAGATTCATAATTGTAACCATAAGCTTTAAAAATTGAAATATATAACATCTCTAGTCACATAGATCACTTTATAAAGTGTCTTCTCTGATCATGCTACTCACTTTCTTATTATTTAAGTCTGCTCTCTACACCAATAAAAGAAACACAGTATCAAAAGGCTCGAATAAATGTGAATTATCATGTTAGTATTTGATATAGCCAAGATAAAAGATGCATATATTGCAACCAAAAATTGGAGAAAAGTTTCAATAATATTAAATTTCAAACATTAGTTTGAACTCATTAGATTGAATGTAACCCCCTTAAACATTATGATTATGAGTCTATGAATTATTAGTCATAAATATTTTCCATGAATTATGAGTATATGAATTATTAGTTCAACCACAAATGTGAAGCCGATACACTAATGTTTAGAAAGAACTATGCAATGTAGAACTATGAATAACTATAATGAAGTAATGTTGTAAGTAGGGGATGTTATCATCCTAAATGTTTGGTTGCACAACATAGTATACATGAAATAGATTTACAAGAATACATTTGACCTCCTCCATTTGTTTTCTTATCTACAAATGAAATCCTATAGAATAATTCCTTTATGTATTTAACATGGTCCGCAATTTGTTTTCTTTTCTGTAAATGCACAATATAATTGTGGGTTAGAAAACATAGTGGGTTTGAGTATACATATGGTTTATGAAACTTAAAACCAATACATTATCTATCTCATTCACTTTGGTCTACATCTTTTGAAGTGTTTTTAGAGTAGATTCATTTTTCATTTCATATATTCTAGCACTTGCACAAAATAATTGCATGTTGGAAAGCACAATGTCGGTTTCCATTATTTCATTTTACATGTTCAAAGTTAAATAGTGGAAAGTATTGGGGGAGTTATATTTTAGGGATACATAAAAATAACCAAAATGATTCAACATACATGGTGACTACTTTAATCCATACAAAGACCCTTATCTAGTTTAAAATCCAAATATTCTATACCTCTTATTTGAAATTATGTACCCTTTTAAGCCATCTCCTATTTATTAAACTATTTTTCTCATATGAAACATGATTTAAGTCAAGGATCTTGTATATCCCCTTAATCCATCTTGTTAGGACCCCTTAATTCATTGTCTTAGCTATCCTAAATTCATCCTCATGAAAAATATATGCACAAAACAATTGCAAGTTGGAAAACATAGTTGGTTGTGAGTTATTTCATTGTACTTGTTCAAAGCTCAAGGGTGGAAAGTTTTTGGAATTAGGTGGGGGAAACATAAAACTAACCAAATTGACATGAAGTGGTAACTAATCAATTGGGTTGTTACATGTAGAGGGTTTTACAACAATATATGGGTTGTAGGGTTCATAACACCTAGTGTTTTCCAACCTGGAATTATTGTAATTGCATCTAGAAGTTGACCATCGACACATTTTTCTTCATCCCCATTACTCTTACCTATTAACACCCCTTACTATTTGTTATCATGATCTTCTAACTTCTTTTTCATATTTTGTTTGAATCTTTAGATCAGTTGCTCCCTCATGAACCCCTCTTAGGATAGCAACATCCCTTTCTTGGATAGAGTTTTCAATGTCTTGAATACTTTTATGTAGCTTTGTAGCAACTTTTTCTTAGCTTTGAGAGCATCTTTATGATTAGAGAAAGTAGATTTTTCTTTTAACAAGCTCTTTACAAGACTTGTTTACCTTTTCAAGTAAGACTTTCATGTCTTCACCCAACTAATTCTCTTTTTTTCACTTAGATCTGATTTTTCCTTAAATCCTTGTCATCTATTTCCAATTGTATTTGTTCCATGAAATTCTTAAGTTCAAAAATCTTTGATTTCATTTGTTCAAATCCACTTATAGCACCATCTCTCACTTTCTTTGCTTGCACAAATTCATATGCAATACAAAACCTCTCAATAATAGATGTAAATTTTTAAGGTGCCTTTCATTACATTTTTACTCTCTAAATAACAAAAGGTTTTCATTACAATCATACTATCTATGCATAATTAGAGGTTGGAAAACACGGGGTGTTATGATTATGACTATATGAATTATTATAAATTGTAATAGTTTATTAAATACTACACCAATGAGTTCTATGTCTACTCTATGTACCTACATGAAGATAATTTATAACAACAAAGGTTATTAAATACATGGACTTCATTACATTATTGGTGCATACAAACAAAAAAAAATCATAAAAAATAATTGACAAGGGACAATGTTTTCCAACGCTACAAATAATATGAGCATTTTTGTTCCAACTGGATGAATAAAGTGAAATGGCATTTTAATGTACCAAAAAGTTTTTTTCTAAAATTTAAAAGTGGACTTCATTATATTGTTGGTGTATATAAACAAAAACTTTTCATAAGGAAATAACTAACAAAGGTGTGTTTCCAACACTATAAATAATGTGAGCATTTTTGTTCCAATCAAATGAAGAAAGTGAAATGGCATTTTAATTGTACCAAAGATTTGTTCTAAAATTTGAAGTTGGAATTCATTACATTCTTGGTGCGTTGAAACAAAACTTTTCATAAAGAAATGACAAGGGATGTGTGCTTTCCATCACTACAAATAATGTGAAAATTTAGTTCCAACAGATGAAGAAAGTGAAATGTCATTTTACTATACCAAAGAGTTTTTCTAAAATTTGAAGGTGGACTTCATTACATTCTTGGTGCATATGAAACAAAAACTTTCTATGAGGAAATAACTGACAAAGGACTGTGTGTTTCTCAACATTGCAAATAATGTGAGCATCTTTTTGTTCCAATCAGATGAAGAAAGTGAAATGCCATTTTTATTGTACTAAAGAGTTCTAAAATTTGAAGGTGGAATTCATTACATTATTGGTGCATACGAAACAAAAAAAAATCATAAGGAAATAACTAATAGGGGACAATGTGTTTTCCAACATTGCAAATAATGTGAGCATTTTTTTGGTTCCAATCAAATGAAGAAAGTGAAATGTTATTTTTATTGTACCAAAGAGTTGTTCTAAAATTTGATGGTGGACTTCATTACGTTGTTTGTGCATATGGAACAAAAAAATTCATAAGTAAATAACTAACAAGGGATAGTATGTTTTCCAACACTAGAAATAATGTGAGCATTTTTTTGTTCCAATCAGATTAAGAAATTGAAATGTCATTTACTATACCAAAGAGTTATTCTATAATTTGAAGGTGGAATTTATTACATTCTTGGTGCGTACGAAATAAAAACTTTTCATAATGAAAAAACTAATAGGGGACACTATGTTTTCTATCACTACAAATAATGTGAGCATTTTTTTGTTCCAATCAAATGAAGAAACTGGAATATGGTTTATACTATATGAAAGAGTTGTTCTAAAATTTGAAAGTGGACATTATTACATTGTTGATGCATACGAAACAAAAAAAAATTATAAGAAAATAACTAATCAAATAACATTCATTAGACAAAAACTAATCAAATAACATAAAACAACTTTACAAATGCAAAAATCCATAATTACAAATTAGTCTCAAATTACCATATTCAATCTAATATGAACTCAACATAAAAATTTTCCCAAAATGATTACTAATCCCAAATCTATCATCTACTATTTTTAACCATAAGATCTATTAAATTTAGATCCACATCAATCTTAAAATATACATTGATATGATCACATGAGCACTTGTGACTGTAATTAGAGGACAATTAAATTATAACCCCTTAAATAAAAATACTACACCTACCTATACCTACAACGCATTGACAACACAAAGCTAATTAAACATTGACCTTCTTTAACCTTTAGCCAAGAGGACACATTACTTCTATATCCAATCACAATATCAAACTTCTATGCTATAAATGATACTACCACCTGGCAGACATAAAACATATCTAAAATAGAGGGTAAATAATCTTCTTTAAACATGAATTTAGGCCATATGTTTCTTCTCCCAAACCAAGTTTTAGTAGGATTTTCAACATAAATTTAACATCCTCCTCGATATTTTCATGCCTTCAAGTCAAATGCCCAGGGGTAGACTAAAAATGCATGTGGGAAGATAAAATTTTGCTATAAGCTTCATATCAACAACAATATTAATATTTTAAGAAAGCAATTAAATAATAATAAAATTTAGGATGTGTGGTTGGGATTAGAGTAATAAGTTTAGAATTTAAATAATTAAAGGTGATATTTATTTGGATCTTAGTTCATATAATTGATGAGAGATTATTGACTTTGACATATGTGTCTTGGCTTGTTGTAATTACATCAAAAGTGAGACTGATTACATATGTGAAAATTGCTAAACAAGAATTTATTTTCCTTATGTAAAGTTTAGATAAAACAACCCATTCAACTCTAAAACATGGAAAAATGTCAAAGATAATATAAAAATAGAAAATTGATATGATTTAAACTTAAATGTATATTAATTTTACATTTCATTTAACCATAACATCATATTCTAAATAATTATTATATATATAATATTAAAATTATAAATTATTTTTTATTTTATAAAATTAAAATATAAAAATATAAAAATAACAATTTTTTAATATTAATTCATTTATTTTACATTATTGTTAAATTCAAATAATTTTAAATTTTTAAAATAATATTTAAAAATTAAAAAAAAAAACAAAAATCCTCTAAATATTTATAATTAATAAACAAAGTTACTTTTTCCAAAAGTGATTAACTCGACTTAATTCCATAAAGAAGAATTAACACCATTGAAGGCTCTCAGTCCATAACATATTCCATACATAACTGAACAAACTAACCATTTAAACAAGATTTCATGCCAAAAAAACCCTAAATAAAAATAAACCTTATGATCGTTTCCCAAAACCAGAGAAAATATACTACATTAACAGGAGGAATCACATAAGCAATACCAAAAAGCTAACTTACTGCAATAAAATTCATTCATCATTCCACACTAACAAATTCATTCATCACAGCCATGAGAGAATCCATTCATTTTCAAACATTCAAATAAAAATTAAAAAAATGTATGCCAGATGCAGAAATAAATCTCTGGTTTTAAAGTAGATGAAAAGTTTTTCAAGTGAGAAGCTACCTTTGTAAATTTTACGAGCTCTTTGTGTTGTTTTTCTCCGTGTGCTGAAAACCAAAGGCGAAGAAAAGCGAGAATACAATAGGCATAGATTGTGTCTTTTGTATAGACATATTAGAAGAGTGGTTACGCAAGCGGGGAGGTGATGGTATTCTTTTGGCCACTTTTGTGGTCAAGTTGCTGCTGTATGCAGATGACCAAGGTCATGATTTTTACGTTGAAAAGGGCTAGGAAGCAAATAAATTTTGAGTTTGAGGGAAACACTTTGTAGGTGGTGAGTGAATACAAATATTTGGGTCTTGATTTTTGCAAGAATCTCAAATGGGAGATTTGTAGGACAAAAAGAATTCAAGGGGGGTGGAAAGCTCTTTACTTGCTCCAAAACAGATGTAGATTGGCTGAGTTATGGGAGTGGAAAACAAAGAAAAAGTTATTTGGGCTACTTGTTATGCTTGTGGTTTTATATGGCTACAAAGTTTGGGGTTGTAGCACGTCGGTTGTGATGTGGAAGCAAATAGAAAGACTCCAAAAGCACTTAATCACAAGCAATTTCAAAATAAAAAGTACAGTCTCATATGAGATTGTTTTGGCTGAAGCGGTTGTCTTCCTAATAGAAATGGCAGCGATAATTCGTTTATTAGGCTATTTGCAGACGATAGAGAATATGGGGAACACCGTCCGATGGCCCAAAATTGTGGTGGAAGAAACATTAATTAGAAGGAAGAATATGTGGATGAAGCAAAATATCAAGTGGATGGAAAAATGGGGGATCAATATGCAATAGTGTCCAAACACAAAAGTTGAAACGAAAAAGTATGTAAAAGAGAAATTCAAAAATATCATGTGGTCAAAATAGCTTGGCTAGAAAAGAGAACATTATTTTTTGCTTTTTAACCCTACTTGTGATCATGAGTAAAAATTTTACATGGGGGCTGATATAAAGTGGAAGGCTAAAATGCTAATAGCCCAATTAAGAACTAGCTCACACCATTTGAGATGTGAAACGAGAAGGTGGAAAATTCCCAAAGAGCTGTGGGAGGATAGGATTTGTTGTTTCTGCTCTTCGGGTTTAGTGGAGTCAGAGTGGCACTACATTATGGAATGTAAGGCTTATGAAGACATCCAATACCTCTACTCAAATTTGTTAAAAGTCAAGTCTTTAGCGGCCTTGTTTGAATAAGAAAAGATCGATAAAACAACAAGTTACTTGATCAAAATTCATAGCAGAAGAAACAAAATCAGCAAAGAGTTGGAAAACAACATGAAGTAGTTTGGTGGGGTCGGCTTTTGTTTTGTTTTCTTGGCTAGTGTGGTCTTTCCGTTTCATTTCGTGGGTCCCATAGACTAGTTGGTCTCGTGGATGTTATTAAAATCAATCAATCAATCAATGCATAATTGAAAGCTTGTAATGGTAATTGATACCTGAATCAAGTACGCAAATAATTTAATAACACTTTTTAAGGAAAAATACGAATATATTATCAAATTGATGAACAAAAAATAACACTGTGTGAATCTTATCTTAGATACTGGGTTGAAGTAGTAATAAGAAATGATCATTGGTCTGGTTTTAAATCTATATCGTTGTTACTACAAATATGATTAAATCTGTGTTAAGAAATAAATCTAGGCGAGTAAAATCTAAAAGAGGAGAAATACCTGTCATGCAAAATTAAAAGAAGAGAGGTTTGCAAATTCGCGTGAAGAGTTTTGGAGTATGCATTTCTTAAATCCCCCTCTACTGCTACACAAAAATAAATAGATATGTAGCATAAAATCACCACCATCAATCAGATTATATAACCCATTTTCTACTTACAGTGCTGGGGATGATGGAGGGGTTCCGACATTGTGGTTTGACAACATATTCCTCCCACTTGCTTCTGCTTGCATGAAAAATGTGTTTCTGAAATGCGTCCACAGGATATACAGGATCATTTCAAATTTCAAATATCCCGCCTTTCAAATTGCCGCTCCTTTTTAAAAAAATTGGAACCACTGTCCATCCATACGTTCTCCGTCAACATCCCTCCGGAAGTCCTTATGTCAGTGCGTTCTTTCTTCCATTATATCTTTCCATTGGTATGTTATGTCTAGCATATGGGATGGGGATGGGATGTTATGTTATAATGTTATATACATAGGTGCTTTTTGTCTAGTAGTTAGCTTTTTCATTTAGTTTTGTGATTGAAGTTTGAATATCAAATAAATATGCCTTTGGATCTAAGAAGGTCTATGTGTATATAGATCTAATAGAACATTCATTTTTCTTCTACCTTGGGTTGACATTTTTTATGGTTATAGTCAAATGGCTATAAGATACTATGTTGTTATTTATCTATAATAAACTTAAATAATTTTTAAAAATGTGTGGGAAGTCTATAGTCTACAGATAAAATCCACTAGATGTAATGTGTTTGGATGGTGCGATATTTAATTGCAATCTTAATGTATATTGCATGGCATCTCTCCAAACATCTTATAGAGGGTACACAGACAAGCTCTTTGGTGGATGAGAGATAACATTATTTAATTATTTTGATAGTTAACTTTGATATTAGTTATAATGGAACTCAAGAAGAAAGTGGAGCATAAAGGTGGCAGTTACTTATGTTTAAAGTATGTGGGAAGCCTATAGCTTGTAGATAAAATCCACTAGATGTAATGTGTTTGGATAGTTTGACATTTAATTGCAATGTTAATGTCTAGTTTATGGCATGTCTTCAAACATCTTGTAGAGGGTACATGGAGAACCTCTTTGGTGGATGAGAGATAACATTATTTAATTATTCTCATAGTCAACTTTGATATTAGCTATAGTGGAACTCAAGAAGAAAGTGGAGTATAATGGTGGCACTTACTTATCAATTAGAAATAATTTACAATAATTTCCCCATTATAGGCTTTATAATTAGATGTGGAGGATTTTTACATAATTTGGATGGACCCAATGGGAGTTGTAACCTCCATAGAGATACCTACTCAAAGGTGGGGGACCAAAAAGTGATCGAAAGTAATTATATCTTAAAGTTCTTAGTTGGACTAATGTTAGATTTTGTCAATACTAGAAAAAAAGCATGCAATATTTATAATTATTTTAATTTCAACAATTTCCTCTACATTGAGATTGATTTATAAGCACAAAAAGGAAATATATAAATATTTTATGAATTCATGACTAGTAAATATAAGAATAAATTTAGAACTTTGAAACTCCTATTATTGCTTACTTTCATTTGAACTACATGTAACTACATGTTCTTTTCATTAGTAAATATGGCATAGTATGTAGTTTGAAAAGCATTTACTTATAAAAGAGCGTTTGTCGTATACCTATTGTGCCCTTAGCACACACGCCTCGTTTGAAACGGGGACCCTCCTTTCTTTCGCCTTGTCGGGTCATTTTTGGGGCTGCCTCGTTTTTCGTGCCCCTCTTTTTTTGATGTTTCGGATGATTGATGTTGCTCCAAAGTTCCATCATAAATCGATCATGCGTCCGCTTTTGGTTTTTGCTGCATTCCGGAGCCTCGCAGAATCTC